>VWZK01020686.1:0-33553 GCA_013396935.1 Baryphthengus martii | reverse complement strand
TCTTTGCACTAACTTTCTCTTTAATTAAATGATGATTGTTATTTCAGGCTATCTTTTAGAAGGTTGGTATCCCTTATATGTATGTGTATGTATAAAATGTACTTATTTATGTGTTATTTTACTTACTATATTTTTAATGTTAACTTTTGTGTTATTACTGAAGGCAGACAGTAACATAAATCACTTCTTTCTGAAGATTTTGTATGAACTTCAGAGTATTGAGCATAGGTTATTAGATGAAACTTGCTTTAGATAATAAACAAGATAATAAACTAAGTCTCCTGTTGCCAAAATTTCTGTTCTGCAAATGATAAATTACAGTGCTTTTATTTATAAGGGAACAGGAAATTCTCTTCCATAATTATATTCTGACTTCCTTAGCTGGTTGTTACAGTGGCAGCTGAAAGGCAATAAATAGTGACATGCACAGGGAAGCAGTGCAGTAGGTGGAAGGCTTCCTGCTGGTTTTGAGCTTGATCACATTGTCTAACAGATGCTTTTAAGCCCAGTGAGGATGGGAAATTATCTTGTTTTAAAGAGGCAAATGAATGATGTGACATTTTCCTTGTCAATTTGTATTTTTTTTTTTATTTTTTTTTTGGCACAAAGTACTATCCGAATAGAACTCCAATAGAGGCAGTGTCTGAGGTTACAGGTGAAGTAGAGGTGATGCCATAAAAATGGTGGGAAGTTGTTTTTAAAGATGTATAAGGCTTCTACTGCTTCTTCCCATTAGTGCTATCTGAGGGGTAAAACCAGCCAGCCTTCTTTCTGTGAGGATACCTGACTGTTGGACCTGTCAAATTCATGAAACCCCATTGCCTAATCTAGTTGTTTTAATTAAAAGAGGGGGAAAAAATCTGTTGAAAACTGGCTGACAGATGTTCACAGGCTTCAGCTGTGAGTAGTTACGAAGTTTTATAGCTTGGAATGATAGAAACATATTATAAGCACGTGGCCATTTGAAGCATGCAGATGCCATGTGAGTTTTGTGTCCACTATTAATGTTCAGTAAGTTAAATGGGTTTTGTTCTCTTTTCAAAAGTATTGCATAAAGGTTTAGGTTTCTCTGCTAGTTCTTAGCTGGTCATAACTAACGAAAATGAAATAACTGACAAGATGTCACGTCGTAATTATTCAGAATGACTTAATTGTAAAAATCTACTCTTTAAACAGATTCTGGTAGCATATTTTTTAAAGAGTAAGTATTTTTATTGGATATAAATAATTTTTAAAAACGCTGTTTTCCCATTTAAGTGCTGAAGAATCACAAAATTGAGAGCAAGATTGAGTAAAATCTTTAAAAGAAAAATAAAATCCTAATGTTCCCATTACTTGAACTGCTCTTTTGTGTACCTACAGTTATGCTCCATAGACTTAAAGACTTTGCCAGCGGTCTGTGTTCAAGCTGGATACTTCTTCTCTTTCCATCTGGACTTCAAAATATAACAAGAGCAACTACTTTTTTAAACTGTTGTTTTCAAATTGTACATGATTATTGTGCTTTTGAGAGCTTATGGCTTTATATCTAACTGTGTGTATTTTAATTGAAACCGGGGTGGTTGAGGCAGATGAGTTAGTTTTCCATTCTGCTCTCTCTTCTATCTATGGGGGATTTTCAGCATTGTAACTGCAGTTGTGTCCTGTACCAGCAGGTTTTCTGTCTGCAAAGCAGCTGCCATAACACTTTGAAGAGCTCTCTTACGGAGAGAGAGATACATAATATAGATAGATGTGCGCTTAAAAGCAATATATTGCTTTTAAGGCAATATATTGCCTTAATATAAAAGCAATAATTAATAAAAGCAATATATTGCTTTTAAGTGAGTATCATCTTTTTTCGTGGTATGAAACGGATAGGAAATTTGTTGCAGAACTTCTTGTGTTTTAGATCCTGATGGCTAAATCTGAGCATTTAGTTTCAGAACTGAGTAGCATTACAGCAGAGTCAGTGCTGTATTTTTCCCTTTGAGGAAAGGTGTCTAACTCCTAAAAGAAAAATGAAAGGGAGACCAGAATCCCCATTAGGAAACCAGTCTTTGAAATATCTTTTTTTATTTTTTCCCAGTCTCTTAAATTGTTGTACTTTCTTTGGCTATTTTTACTGTAGTTAATTGTAGCATTTGAGAAATTGCTGTGGATGAAATTCAGTTGGCTATGCTATTAAACTCTCCTGTACTGTTAGACTGTCATCCTGTGTGCCTTTGGCCGTGCTAGCTGGTGGTCTCCCAAGAACTGATGGGCAGCACTGGACAGGCAGATTGTTGGGGGCTGTTCTCAGTAGGCACACAAAGATTAACATAAATGTCACTCATCCTGTGTCAGCTGCTTCTGTAAACTGACATCGTGCAATTTATTAATGGGGACTTTTTGAGACTGTGTGTTTCAGTGGGGTTATGTTGGAAGATGATAAGAAGCAAAAGGCACTAAATGTGCAGCTGGGTTATTGGATACACCCTTCAGTAGGAGTGCTGAAGGACCACGTGAGTGAAGGGTTGCTTTCAGCGTAAAGAACATGTACGTGATAACATTATTCTGCCCGCATAACAAAGAGGGAGCTTTGGCTATCACTGTGTACAAGAAAAAGGAGCAGGAGGGGACACCAACAGCCCCTCTCCTACCCTATGTAGAGTCTTCAAACACCATTGGTACCGTTGTGTTACACCAAGGGAAGTAATTACATTATGTGTTGCTGTTGTCCGTAATGCAACTAGTTTTATTCTACTAGTGGTGTCAAAACTATACTTTTTAGCATTGTTTTTCTAGTGTGCCTGCATTTTATATTTCCACTGGTTCTGCTTCATTATACTCGGTTCCGAAAGCATTTTGAGTAAAGCTAATGTGGACGGAGTTAACTAGGTATCTATGGAAGCAGACAAACCAAGTAGCCAAAACCCCCTCAGCTGATACAACTACTTTAGCAGCAATAATATCTTGCCTGCGTGCATTAGAGGAAAGCTCCCTTTTTTTGGATTCTATTGGAAGCAAACAATATTAAATCAGAGGAGATAAATATTTACTTTGCTTTACTGTAGGCTTTTTAACTTCCCTTCTGTTCTTCAGAGTGCTAATAAATATACCAAAGGTTTCTATCCTTGCTCTTCTATTAATTTCTCTTGTGAGCCATCATGAGAGGAGAGCACTAAAGGAAAGATTCAGCGTGTCGTCCGCATTATTACAGTGATTGTGTAAGAAACATTGATTTCAGTGACCCTTCCCTGCTAAGCTTATATCTCCCAGGCTCTGCACTTGGTTTCCATCATTTGTTTTTCCCCATTGGGATGATCTGAAAGTGGGGTATGTTCAGCTGTAAATTCTCCAAAGCATCTGGGGTATATTCAGGTAGGCCCTGTGCAGTATCAGTGGTTGACTTAATGAAACTAAGTGGTTGGCACAAAAGATGTTTTCGTAGAATGGTCATTTCCTTTGTGCTGGTGTAAGGTTTGGACCATTGGTTATGTAGATACTGCACATGTATATTCCTCTGAAGGTTAAGAGTTACCTGTGTGATAACTGGAGTTCTTAATGTATATTTTTTCTGATCTGAATTTTTTTGTCCTGAAGGATATAGGAAAGAATCAGCTTATGTGACAAGCTCCACAGTGCTCTGCAGTACAGAGCACTGTATGTAGGATTAACGTTACATTCACAAACTAAATATGCAGTGTGTTCAAAGAATCACTAAACCAAAAAACTGAAACAGCAATAAGCGTTCTTGTTCAAGTACATCCAAGGTAATGCACATGTAGACAATGCATCCGAGAATTACTGCATGGAAAAGCTGCATTAAACTAAATTCTTTCAAAACATACGGACTTTAGATACCTTTTTTTTAATTTTTCAAACTACATGTTTATCCTTGTGATACATAGTTATTCTTGGCTTATTTCCCCACTTAGCAGAGCGGTTGGATAGGGTGACCTCCAGAGGTCCCTTCCAACCTTAACCATTTTGTGATTTATCAAGTGCTTTCATGCAGCAGCTTATGAAAGTTCATGTTGTTAAAGTGCAGTGCAAAAGTCTGTGTTTGAGTTTGCCTTCGGTTCTTCCGATAACACGATGTCAAGGGAAGTACAATGACACATACAGCATCTTATCGTAGAATTCACAGATTCTTGCAATAGTCATTTTATCCTTTCCTGAAGATAGCCACCTCTTCAAAAGAACTTGTCAACACTTTATGGCAATTTTGGATTGGAAATTAATGTGTGATGTAGGTAGAGAGAAGACAGCCGTTTAGAATTGTATCTGGGTAGTCTGTTGGTTAGCTGTTGAGACTAAAAATCTCTGTTCTTATGCACTCTGTATCTTCACTATCCATGAATGAGATTTAAAAAAAAAAATAAAGTAACATCTCTTTTCAGAAATAGTGCTTTCCTAAAGCATAATTAGAAAAATATACTTGCTGTTTTTTAAAGTAGACTGAAAAAACAGTCATCCTGTGCTTTTTACATGCTTCCAGAAAATAGTGCATTTCCTGATGTCTTCCTCCTTTCATTGAAAGATCGAGAGGAGTTTCTTGCTATGTGTGATGTTACTGTCTCTGTTTGCATTGAAGATGGAGGTGGAATTGCTGTGGGCTTTTTAGTGTAGTATTATTACTAGGTGGAGTTAAATATACAGGCATTACTTTTATAATCTAAACCTCACTTTTTAAGCCTGAATTTGGTTATGAGAATCGGGTATTATATGTGTTGTTTAACTGCTTCTCTAATAAAAAAGCAGTAGAGTGCAGGATCATGTTTCTTTTTGGATCAACTTTTCAATACAGTAGTTGAACAGACTTTATTATGGGCCATTTGAAGGAAAGAAAAAAAAAAAAAGAGAGAGGAAGGGATTTACTGCTGCAGCAGTTTTAATACCATACTCACATCTTGTTACTACTTGTTATGAAACCTCATAACATGAACTTGATGAGATGATGATATATCTGCCAAAGCTATTTTATCAGCCAAATATGTTTTGGGCTTAGCTTCAACCTAGTTGTGTAGCTTCCTGAAAACTTCAAGCTGTAGTATAGTAACTACTTCAGCCTTTTGTCTACCTCACTTCGTTCAAATGCAGTTTAAAATAAGGGACACTCACGCCTTGAGTTTAGGGATCACAGGTTTGTAATGCTGGAGCAGTTACAGGAATATTGAACACTAAGTTATAACTGTACAGCCAAAGCAAGATTTTTCTAGAGGGTCATCAAAAACAAAACAAATACTGTGATTTATTTTTTTTTTCCCCCGATTTCAAACACACACACACACACACTTGAACAGCTTTTCAGGGGGTGCAGCTTTTGTGAATACTTACCATGTTTTATGATGGGTATTCTCCAGATATCACAGGGTAGCTGGAAGAATGAATCGCTGCAGAGCTACCAGTTTTAACATGAAAACTGAGTAGTTGCGTGTGGAGAGTAAAACAACTAAAGACATTTTGAAGTGTGTTGAGCCACTATTCTGTATTTTTCCACAAAAAGCACTGTTGGGAAGAAAAGCAAATCAAGTCACGGATACCAGCTGTGAGATTCTAATGATTTTGATGATTACATTAAATACTACATGTTCTGAGTTTTAAACAGATATGTGAAATGAAGATATTGTATAAAGCTGTGATTCTTATAAGATTGTGACACATACTACACCCCTCCTCCCTTGTGCACAATAAAAGTGATAGCTGCTGCTTGGGCTCATTCTATCTCAGTGACTTTTTTATTAAGTATTTTTCACCAAAAGGGCAGTGTCCCTTCACTATTATTTATGATGCTACTTGAACGGAATCATCAGAAGAGAGGAATTACTAACTTACCTTGGATGAAAGAAGACTCAACACCTTCTTTATTATTGAACCCTATTCTCAAAAGAGTTAAGAGATGGGTAAAAGGCTACCACTCCTCATGACTGCTTCTTGTAAAAACGTAGTCAACTGTTTTTGACCCTCACCGCTTTCCATAGCAGCGTGAATTCAGCCTTGCTGTTGGAGAAAGGGACGGGATTTTTTTTCTTGCGATTCCATATAAAGACTTGTTCTTGTATGTTAAGAAAGATGAGAGCTGTTTAGACAAAAATTGTATAGATGAATAACCTCTAGCTTTCCTCAGGGCTACTCAACATTTGTACTGCACTGGGGGAGTGTGTGCACCTGGGACTATCCTGTCTTTACTAGAATTTTTCTTGAGATTTGTTGCAAGCTATCAGGTACTGCTAGGGCTAGGAAAAGCAACTGAGAAGGAGTAGAAAGAGCATCTGCTGTTTCTGAACACATCTGAACTTAATGGTAGTGTTTGATTCTTCCAGAATGTTTCCTTCTTTTTCTACTACTGTGTGTAACTGTATGTAATTATTAAACATTGGTCTGGAAGAACTGAACATATACAGTGAACGTTTTCCTAGTGAAGCAAAAATGCTTGTCATTTGGAGTGCTGCTAGTAATGCTTGATATTCGATGGTATTTCATTGCAAGGGATAAACATAATTTAATGTGATTTAAACTTGGGAACATAACTTAATGTTCATGTGTAAATTTGACTTAGAAACAGATTGTATTCTTGGAAAAACTTCTGCTTTGGCTAAGGTAAATCCTGAAATGAGATTGAAAATGGCTAACAAAATTAACTCCCTCTGTCCTATCTCTGACAGTCTGGTGTATATAAGAACCAAAGTATTTACCTTGAAATTTGCAGCTGATTCAGCAGTCACAGTGCATTGCATACTATCATATATCTCAGCTGAACAATACACTGCTCTGTTACCATGGGTTAGCTTTATGTTAACTACAGAATAAAAATTATCTTTATGATCCGAGTCTTTAGGGCACTGGCTTAATTATGCAATTAACTTTTCTTAACCAAGGCCATGACACTGCAGGGACCAATGATATCCCCCAACAGGGAGAGGTTTTTAGTTAGGATAAAACACCAGAACATCAAAAAGAGAGGTAATGGCTTTAACTTACATTCTTGTTGTACAACTTGTTCATGAAACTGTCCCTGATTGTTTTTTTTCTTTTGTTGTTGTTTTGTGGGTTGTTTTTTTTTTTAATCAGTCCCACTTTGTTCTGTCTACTTCAGTTCAAATCAGAAGCTGCCTGAATGCTCAAGATCTTGGGACTGTGTAGGTGAAAAAGAAGTTGAGCATTCTTTGAAATTCAGGGAAAAAAAACCAAACTGAACTGGAAAGTTAAAAGCCCCAATGAAAAGACAAGAATTAAGTTCTCTACTCATTTTCAGGATGGAGTTTATACACAAGCTTCTCATAGTCCCTTATGCAATTCTAATACTATGTCTTGCTTGCATAAATAAAAAGTGTAGTACCTTGATCGTTGTCTTGGGTATACAGCTCATATCCTAGTTCTTATTCAGTGGAAGAAGTAGGACTGGAGGCTGGGTGTGGATGTTTTTGGGTTTTTTTCCTAGAAAGAAGAAGAGTTGTGAGCCTATGAAGGCTAGTGGAATGAGAAGGAGGAATGGGGAACGATGACAAAAAAAACCCAACTCACCAAAGAAAATCCACCAAATCTTCCATAAACACATATCTGGAATTAAAAGGGGGTGGGGGGGGCACAAATTAATATCTAATATAGATTTCTGTGATAGTTCATTCACTACATGATCCAGTTGGATGAAGCTTCAACTGAATCTTCCCTTTTCCATTGTTAATAACACTTTATCTTTTTGTGTGTGTGTGCACACTTGTCTGATGTAGTGCAGCCTCAGTAAGAGGTGATTGGGGCGAAAAAGCGATAAATCTGCATTTCCATCAAACTGTAGGGTAAAATAACCTTCAGTTCCATTCTCCTTGTGATTAGTAAAACTTCAGGAATGAGAATCTGTTCCCTCTGCTGACTGCAAAAAAAGGGATGTAGTATAGTCAAATCAATACGCAAAATGGGGGAAGGTGTTACCCTGTTTGCTGTTGGTCTTCCAAGTTTTATGTTTGGGGAGGGGACACATCCCAACTTCCTTCTTAAAACAACATTAAGAACTAAAACATTAGAAAAATAAGAAATGTAAAAGACATTTTCATATTGGTATAAAATCAGTTACCTAACGGATCAAAAAATAGTAGTTAACTCATGAACAGGACTTGAGTTACATTCTGTTTTCCTTTAGATCTTCCCCTGTGGAGAAATCTACTTAAATGAAACGAAATATGAGTGTATGGATAATGTGTGCAAACACATTCTTATTGTGAGCAAGTTATAATTCTGTGTGGTTTTAGAAGCTACTGTAGTAACAAATAGAAGTCTCAGCTTTCTATACTTTTAACTTCTTACACATTTTTTAATACGAAAAATATTTTTTCAGACACAGGCTTCATGTCCTGTTGATCGCAGACCGTTTCAAGCAGTATGCAGGCTGGATGCATTAGAAGAGCAGATAAAGGTAAGTTCCAGACTTCTTTTCTTAAATAACATCAGGTGTAGGAATACCCAAGTTATGCTTCAGCCTTTTATTCATACGTCTGTATTTTAAGTAAGCTTTCCTAATGAAACAATTATTGCTTTAATGTTGCTGTTATGTATTTGAAGTTAGGAATTATTCTTAATTATTTTTTTTCCAAAGCAAATGTTTAGAGTAATAATAATTACAAAGCTGCTATTTCTACTTAATAGTATCTTTGAGCATTCCTGATATTGGTCTAAACGGTTTTTAGCTCGTTTTTGTAAACAAGTGCTGTATCAATTAGCATGCCAATCTCACCTTTTAGCTGAGGTGAATCTTGTATGTTCACAGCCTCCAGTTCAGACAAAACCATATGAACACAAGAGGAATTAATACTAAACTGTGTTCAGTCTGAATTTCTGTTTTTTTTCAGCTTTCAGTTCTTCTGAATAACACTGCTGTGGAGAGTTGTTTATCAAATAGGGAAATAAAACTTGATTCTGATAGATGATCGTGAAAATGCGTGTAGAAAGATGCCGATAATTCTATATACAATTTTGAAATTCTGTGATGAAATTATTGTTATAAGTAATTCCTGAACTGTTGGTTTGACAGTTTACCATGTTCAGAAAAGAGTCCCACTACCCATTTCTTCTGCTTCTAGAGGCCCAGGTATTCAACTGCAAAGAAACCACGCTGACAGCCACATAGAAAACCGCATTAGCATATTTTGTAGTCTTTATTTCTAAAGAATTGAGGAAGCAGCTAAAATAAGATAAACTGAAGTTTTCATTTGGAAGAGTCTAAATGCTGTATCAAACTATAGTTCTACAGAATCTTTGTTCGTAGAACTGCGATGTAAATGAGTGAGCGGAGAACAAGGGTCTTGCTCTGAAGAAAAACCACTGGAGCAGTTAAGGGTAGATGAAATGTGTACCAGGAAATGCTGATGCAGTGGTGCTATCAGGACATTGGCAGCTTTCCCTTTGAGATATTCAGAATTAGAACGCTAATAGCTGAAGAAGTTTTACATAAAGCAAACATTCTAGAATGAGGAAATACAAAATATCTAACGTAAACAATTGTAATGTGGCCATTGAGGTAACCTCATAGTATGTGGTAAAAATTGTATTGCTTTCTTAGAGTTTTTAAGATATGTTAAAAAAAAAAAGTTATATAAAATCCGTAAGTTATTTTATACTAGAGGAAAATCAGGTGTTTTTTAATTATGAGAAAGCATTTGAAATTGAGTGGTAATTGAAATTGAGTGGTAGTTCACTGTTTTCCCAGGGTGAACCCTGTGTAGTCAGAACAACCAGCTTAGTTTAAAAAACGTAACTTCCCAGTTCCTAATGGAAAATAGCGCATAGCTTTGAAACGCTTGCCATGACAGTCTGAATGTTCAGGGGTTTGGTGGGGTTTTTTTGTTTGTTTTGGGGAATTAGTATGCATCTCTGGCAGAACTAATATATGTATTGAGGTGGATTTTTTTTTTTCACGAAAATGAAATGAAAAAAAGTTCAAATCCGTAAACTGTCAGGTTAAAGTTTGAGCTTGTTTTCTCTGTAGACCTTACGAGTTTCTGTATTTAAAGCCCATGTGTATTGAGATTCTAGACTGGATTGACTTTGGTTTTCAATACAATACAGGTTCAGGTTAAAAAACAACTAAGAAGGAAGGAAGAAGAGGAAAACTGTGCCTGCAATAAGGGAAAAAACAGCTATGAGAAGATGAGAAATTTTGTGAGGTTGGTCATCCACTTTATTTCAAGCATTCTAATTAGAATACACTCTGGAAACTTTTTAATAATAACGTTTATTTTAAAATAAACTATATTCGATCAGTGGTAGTTTAGCTTTGCTTTAATATAATTTCCAGTTGAATATTTAGAATAGCAAACAGGAAATATGGAGCAGCATTATTTCTTGCATTGAGCTTTGTGAAGGTTACACTTTTAAAGCAATTCTCGCAAATTTCTAATTAGTGTGAATTAAGACTTTGTGACTAGATCATATTTTAACAATTTTTTTTTTTGATTATCTGAACAGACATCCTCTTCTTTTCCATCATAAACATTGGTGGTGTTCCTCTTTTACTGTAAAACATAATTGTAGTCAAGAACTGATTTTATTCCAGTGAGTTTGATAATCTGAAATCAATGTTTAATGGAATATATGATATATACTGAGTACTTGAGATTGAATTTCAAGCAGACTTCACTACAGAAAAGATAAAGTAAATTACCTTTTTAGGCTCTTATTAGAAAATAAGATTAATCCTTGCACCTCACCATTCTGAATCACCATTGACTTGAATATTCTTCAGAGTATTTCTACAAGCAGATTCTAACATCTTTCACATGGTGTCAATCTTATATAACATGTTTCCATGATGTCAAGCAAAATTAAGCATTCATATTTAATATAGTATATTAACTTCTGTTGTGTAAATGGATTTTCTTTTTTTTTCTATGTGTAAACTTTTTGAAGGCAGTATGGCTTTCTATATGTGGAAGATGATACACAGGATGCAACTACAGGTTGCTTTATACTCACAAAATAAAAATTCTTTAAAATAGGAGCTGATTTTATTTGGGTATGTATACTGTTAGCTTAAATATGCCCAGAAATAAATATCTGTTTGTTAATCTTGCAGAAGAGCTGTATGTCCAGACAGAAGACTATTAACAACAAAATTAAGCAAAATTGTGAAGAAAAAATACAGTAAGTTTGATATTTGTCCTCTTTTTGCTAGAATTGCTGTTTCTTATTAAGAAACTCTAGAATTTTGTTTCTTGATGAGCCAGTTTCTTTTTTTAATTGTCTACATTTGCATATGGAAACCAAATACCAAGCATGGAAATTAAGAGAAAAAAATTGCAATATGTGAAACTACTGTTCTTATTTTACTGGAAAGACTGCCTCTTCGATTTCAGTCACAAATGAGATAGATTTGGTTTCAGCCTAAAGTAATTTTCTGCCTCAGATGGTTGGTGTAGAGCTCATGACGAGTTTTTGTTCACAGCAAGATTTTTGGTGAGAGTTCAGACACAAGAAGCACTTAACTATATTTTGGGGCTGCCATTTTGAGAGGCTTGTTTAATTGATGTTATTTGGTATGTGTGTTCATAACCTCTGAAACTTGGCAAATATCTGAAGAGGTGAAAGCTGCTTAATGTGTAAAATGCTGTTGTGAAGGTGCATACATTTGAATTTTACTCAACTTTATGTATAAAGACATTGTAAATACTCAATGAGAGGCTAATAAAAATGTTAGTGCTTTTGAGAAACAATTGAAAACTAATATGCTAAAAGTCAAAGTTTTGTTTCTTATTCCACACAGGTAATATTTTTTATGACAGACAAAACAAGAAAGCTTTATCTCTGAAGATAAACAAGGTAGGTTCTGATAATGAAAGATCTCTAAACCTGTTTTTCACAAAAGCATTTCTAAAACTACCTTTCTGCTCGTTTTTAAGGTTAACTTCTATTTGTTAATTTTAGTATGATCCAAACTTTGTAACTTTGTCTCTTTTTGTTTTGAAGGAAGTAATTAGAATATAATGCTAGGTTGTATGAGCTTCTTACTGATTAAATATAGTTTTGTGGTGGTAAAAATTTTAATTTCGATTAGGATGTTACATTACAAGATACTGTAACTACCCAGTTTTCATCTTCACCAAAAGAAGATGGTATCAGCTACAAGCTGTTAGCTAAGTATCATTATATAAAAGATATGAAGGTTTTCTTCTTTTCGTGAAAATACGTGGTTGCAATCAACCAACTACTCTATTATATGAATGAGCCATGGACATTAGTTTGCATCAAGTTGTTTGAGGTTTTTTTGATGGGAGATTACTCCCAAGAATGTTTGTATTTCCACGTTTTTTTAGTTCATGAATTGTAGCCCATAACATAGGTTTATAATACACAAAATTTATAAGGAGCTGGAAGGCTCTCTTGTTTGATCTCTGCCTTCCCTCCTTTCAAAAATATATCGTGTCTCTGGGACACAAGGTTGTGATCAGTGCTTTCTTACTCATGGTTTTACTTGTAAGTGTATTTGCATGAAATAATTTTAAGCCATAAATTTGATTCTGAAATGTAAATGTCATCATTCTCTATCATTCTGTCATACCTGAAGTTTAAAACTGTGGAGGAAAAGCTGTCTTCAAGCCCCTATTTTGCTCCTGCCTTATTTCACTTAGTACATGGGCATGTACACGCTGCATCATCTATCTTTTCGGTAGCTGGTGGCCTGAATTGTCACTTTTATTTGTTTCTAATACACCATAGTTCTCAGGGGTATCTTTAGCTCCAGCCTTGTCCAAGTCAGGTCTATAGAAATTTTGGTTCTGTTACTCTGTCAAGTTAAAGGTACCTTTCATTGAATTCAAGAGGTTTTGAACTGGAAGGATAGGGCTTGACAATAGATCAACCTCTAATTTGGCTTTGATGTTGGTGGCTGCTTTCGTACCTAGTTTCATTGATTTTTATTGTGCAGTACTTAATAGCATTAATATCTCAAATGATACCTGTTGCAAAAAAAAAAAGAAAAGGTGCATAAACAAAAGTAGAGCTATTAAAAAGCTTCAAGAGGAAGTACAGGGCTCGATTACTCAATAAAGGTTCCAAATCCAGAAGAAAACACTGACATACTAACAGCGACTTTATAAGGTATTTCTGGAACATCTGGATAGCATTTTTTAGACAGAGATAAATGTTAATATTCGAAATGACAGCATTTTAAAATCAAACTTAAAGCCAACAGCTTTTTAAAAGAAATTTACAATTACACTGATGAAATAAGGTATATTCCCATCCAAACCAGCTCCCTGTGTGAAAGTTTGATGGAGCATGTGGATAATGACTATGTACTTGAGACATATATACATCCCATTATGAAATTTATTTTTTATCAGAGTAAATATATTTTGAAAGAAAATGATGGGAAGCCTCTGTAAGTTCCCATTTTAAAATACCAGCCATAGGGAATGAACAGGAATGTTTTAACCAGATTTGAGGTGGCTTTAACCCTCCAGGTGAAGGGATATAAATGGCAAAAACAGGTCAGGGTAGGTAAGTGTGTCAGTCTAGCAGAAACATGTGGAGGATTATTGGTCAGGTGGTTTTTTTTGTTTTTTTTTTCCTTCTGCAGGCAGCTCAGTACTATACCAGCAGAGTTTGCTGCAAAAGTCAATCCGCTAGCGTACGCTGGGTGGCTGGGCATTGATACCACCTGCTATTTGTGGTATCACAAATACTGGTGGTATCACAAATACTGGTACCACCAGTTGTTATTTGTTGAAATATGAAGTGGAGTCTGAGTATTGTGCCTTTGTGTGAGGGCCCAGTAAATGGATGCACCAGTCAGTCTTTGCTTTTGTAATTCTACCCAAAGCCAGAGGAGAATCCGAGTCCTTTACATTAGGTTTTCTTGTTACTTTGAAACCAAACACTTGGCAAACTGCTGTGAAGAGGTCTGTGTGAAGGTACTAGCACTGTACTTACTGCGGTTCGTTAGAGAGCAGAAATGGGAAATGTGAAATAGTAAAGATCAGGCTCATTTATTCATAATTTCTGTATGTAGTGTTAAAGATTTTGCCATAGAAAGCCTATATAAAATTTATCTGCAAAGAGCAGGTGTTGTAAATTTAGAGACCAAATAGAGAAAATCTGTTAGCTGTACCTGCAAATCTCAGCACATAACTACTGAGCTACTATGGTGCCTGCTTTTTGTGAGCTAAAGTCTTGCTGATGTGTTTTAATTTCAGTGCATCCTCATATATTAAATGTGAACTATTTTATTTTGGATGTCTTTAATTTTTTTTTTTAATTTTTTTTTTTGTAGCCCAAAAGACAGACCTGCTGGAATGAGTGCTTCAGAGCTAATTTCTTCAGCACGCTTCCGGCTGGTGGTAGTAATGAAGAATCCTTTTTTAGCTGTAGAAATGACTGGTTAGTATATACTAGTACTTAATATAAACTGGTGGCTTATATACTGTAGATGCTACAGTTCCTTCTGCTTCTAACTGTATATAATTGCCTTGAAATATTTTAAAGACTGGTTGGATTTATGTTCATTGATGAAGAGCAGTTAAAGGATAAACATGAACATTTAAAAAATGATCATCGTTAGAGGCACACCCCAATTTCTGTCATGTTCAGCATTAAAATACTTGTGTGTGCTTTTAATCTTACAGATTTAATAGGAGTTAGTAAGTTTTATTTTCAGCTCATATTCAAACTCCTTGCTGAATTGAAGCCTTGGATAGAAAAAGGTTAATCCTGTTATTGCAACAACAGTCAGCGAAACAGTTCACAGTAAATATCCTGTTTTGTGTCAGAAACAATCTTTTTTGTTGTTCCTTGACTCCAAGAGGAATACTTTAAACATACATGAAGCAACTTCACTTAATGAGCCTAATACTTAAGAATGGGTGTAGAAAAAAAACACAACAGTTTTTTTTGCTTGAGAAGATTGAAGAAAAAGGACAATCTAGAAGAACATATTTGGATAATATGGCCTAATCAAGAAAATATAGTGTCTGTATGTTTTCAGCAGTCTGTAAATGAAAAATCTTTTTGCCATACATGACAAGAGAATTAATATATCAAGGATGCAAAGTTCCTCCATCTTTCAGCTCCCCAGAAGACACATCTCATCTCCTGTTTCCCATTCTGTCTGCCTCATTTATTTAGGACTTCTGTTATGTTTACTGTGAATGGTTTTCCTCTCTAAACAATAATCACGCATCATTTCGTCATGACTGTTGAAAGTTTGGAAGTTCCAATACGGGTAAATTTTTAAAAAGTTGTTGTTAGATGCAATTACTGAAATACAAAATGATCACAGTACAAAGTTAACTTTCTGTAACTTCTTGTATGAAATTTGTATTTCAGTACAGAAGTTGCAGAAGTCAATGCAGCCATCAGACAGAAGAGACAAGAACTGGAATTGTCCTGTTCATCTGTGCTCGCTAGAGTTGAAAGGTATGTGTTTTGGTATTTGTAATGCAAAGGGTCTTCATGGAATACTTAAAGTTTGGAATTTGATTAATTTAAACAGTTATTTAGCAAGAATAATTTTTGGACATAAAACTAAATCTTTGCAGGTGAATTGATATATTTTCGTGTATTTGCTGCATGCTGCTTTTATGTCAAGAAATTATTTTTTTTGTATCACTGCTTTTTTGATATTCATGACAAGCATAGTAACTCTACTGACTTGTGCATCTTAATATATAGCTTTTTCACAGAAAGGCGAGTTTAAGTATATTTTTCTGTTTGGAAGTTATTGTTCAATGTGCTTTTAAAATTATTTCTATCATGAGAAATCAGACTACATTTACTTTAACATCAATCTAATTGTTTCCCTGCCTCGTCCTACCATTTCATGGATTGGTTCCAACACTTCTTTCTGTAATTGTTTATAAATAAATGCATTAAGAGGGGTTCTAGCAAACAAAACAGAGAACATATATTTTTTTTTGTCAGAGAGCAGATGTGTGTTAAAACATACCATAAGGTTGTTTTCAATAATATAAAGCAGAAGCATAAAAATAACTGGTTTTAAAATAATACAGTAAGAAATTGGTTCTGTCTATGACCTTAATTTCACCACATACTTCTTTGCATTAAACAAAGGCTAAAGGAAAAAGAGCAAGTAAAGAGATTTTTAATTACAATTAGCAGTTGCACCTAGGATTTAAATATTTTTTTTTAGGTTACATGTACTTTTCCATATGGAAAGTTTCAGTCTAAATCAGTGATAACTTAAAAATTGTAGCTCTTTAGGCAAAACTAGAATTTAGTTAAAGTTTGAGGGAATTTGAGTAAGTATATATTTTGCTTGTCAGAAAGGAAAAAAAAAATAAAGCCACCTTTACCAAATTGTTGTGTGGATTGCTTCTCATTTTTCTGCAGAAAGGCTGCTATTCTGCTGAAGTACTGCATCAGTAGTATAGCCTACTCATTTGGAGTAAATTGTTACTGTTCTGTGTTTGGCTTTGAAGAAAGCCAAATGTATGTTGCTTTAACATAACTTACCTTGTTCTGTTTTACTAGATTAGGCCTTAATAGAAGTCTGAAATTAAATAAGAGGAGGGAAGTTTTGTTCTCTGTCAGCTTTGCCTTTCTCTCCAACTCTGGTGAGGTTGGAAGTGTCATGATTGCCTAATGATTTGAGTTTGCGTATTGTTTCCGAAACCTTCCTACAAACAGCTAAGCCAACTAACGTTAATGTTTTTACTTTTCTAGAATTCCTTTAATGTCTTATGGAGCTGAAGCAGAGACCTTTCTTCTCACTTCCACTACAGTGGCAGGGGCAATTCTTCCAACAAATATCAGGCCTTTGGAAAACTTTGGTAAACTTTTTTTTTGTAAGTTTTATTTATAGCTCATGTGGAGTATTGTTAAATTATGGTTCTCGGGAATCAAAACAGATTATATAGTTACAGTTAACAGAAAAAAAAAATTATTGTGATGCAGTTTGGTACGATTTCAAAACTAGCTGGTTCACTTCTGAAATTGAAATACAGAAGATGAACCAGCCACCCTAGAACTGATATAACTATTCTTAATTTGAGGATTAGAATAATTAGTGTTTTAAGTAACTTAATTCCATTTCTAAAATCACCACTTTGTTTCAGGTTACAACTTCTTTTCCTGTTGCACAAGCATAGATCTCATTTCGATATGTTATGAACAGCTTGACGTATCTCAGTGGTGTATTGTACAGCATAAGGAACCAGCTCTTCCCTGTGAGAGGAGTAGTGAGGAAGCAGTGCAGTGTACGGATCTCTTTCAGTATTCCTACAAGCTCCACAGGGCAAAAGCTTGCAGAAGTGATCGAGCTCCGGGATCTGACAGGAATTTAGCAGAAGACAAGACATGGAAGGAATTGCTTTCCTCCTGTTGCTTTAACAGCCTCTCAAGAATGTAGTTTCTCTTCCAACAGGCTGCACAGGTTCAAAGATGTGAAAACAAAGGAGTGCTGTTTTTTAAGGCTAGAGTTAATACCCCCTTTGAATTGGGAATTATGCTACTTTCACTTGACTGGTAGGCAAAGAGAAGAGATTTGGATCTCTTCTTTAGTCTACAAAAGTTTACAAAAATTGCGAGGAAGTGAATTACTGAAAAGAGTTAAGTAGTAGAAGGATCATGAAAAAGACGCTTTATTCACTCATGTTCTTCATTCTTGTTAAAGAATTTCACCTCCACATTCCCCAGTGAAAAAAGGATAGGTTGCTTCCTCAGGCCTCTGATGTTTGGCAGCGCAATTTAACTGATCCATAAGCATTTCTGCTCCCAGTAGTCATGAATGTACATGGTAGCTCGTATCTCTTGACTTCCCTTTGCCTTTCTACTTACACAGTCAGGCTTCTTTGTTGGTATGCATCAGAAGCATTAAAAAAAAAAAACAACAAAAAAAACCAACAAACCCAAACAGTTTGGGTTTTTTCTCTCATCAGAAAAAGAAAAATAAGCCCCAGATTATTTTTCAATGTGAGACTATTTAGAACATGTGAGTAATTGCTGTTGATAATATCAACAACTGATCTACAAGTACTGATAACATTGTCAGCTCCTAAGGCAGAACATGGAACAAAATCCTTGATGCTCTTTCTTTGGGAGAAGCAGCAGATTTTGAGTTTGGGTCTTGACAGGGCAAGAAAAGGAAAATCCGTTTTTTTTTCAGATGTTTTTTGGTTTGAAGTTTATATTTAGAACAGAATTTTCTCGCTTGGTCTTGATTAGAACTTTGAAACTTTTTATATATAAGCATTCCACTTCCTTTCTTAAAGGTATGATTTCAAAATGTGAAATGATCAAGCTAACAAGACACAGCAAATAATTTGTTATTTTTCATATGTTTCTATACATTCTTGCTACACCTGAACTAAATTTCAGGTGTTAAATGTAACCTATTGCTTATACTGTGGGCAAAGTTTAAGACAGTCTTCAAGATTGAACTTTAAAACATTGTAATGTGCTGACATTAAAGTTTTAAGTCGTCTTCTGTTTTGACTTAAAGACTTCCTACTGTTAAGGAGCATGCAGGAGATAAGACACAGAGCCTTCTAATTTTCCAGTGAATTTGGGGGATGAATATGTCCCTTGAGGATTTTGGTCACATTCTGTTGAGGGAGTATTCCTTTCACATTCAGTTTTTATATAGCAACCGAGGGAAAAACAGACACGCACAACAAAAGATAAGGACAAAAGACATGAGAAACCTAAGCTGTGTAGTGTCAAAGATGCATGGCAAATTATGTATAAAAAGGAGAGGAGCAAGGCCTTCTCTTACCAGAATTATGAGAGATTAAGGAAAAGATAGAAAGAGGAAATGGGACACTTGGACTTTCTACAAAGGTGGGGAACAGGAGAAAAATGACGAAAATACTGAAAATAGATGCGTACACATACACAAAAATAAAAGCCAAACTGGATATTGTGATTCTTACTAAGTTGTGCCTGAAGGATGGTAGCATAAGCATTTTATTTTTGGTTTTTACACTCTCCTCATCTCTTGACCACATCTGAAGTACACAGTTTTGCATCAGAGTGGGAGTTAACAGTTGCTTCCAGAGTTGTGCAAGGAGGCATACAAGTATTGGTGACAGTGCTGCCCAAATCTTCCCTGTAGCTGGTGCAGTTTTTTTAGATTTTCTTACCATTAAATAGTCTTTTTACTAATTTGACATTAAAATACATGAGTGAGTCTACAAATACCACTGATTTAGGCTGACATTATGCAGTTCTTTTGCGTGACTACAATATTTTCAAATAAAGATTCAATGAGCTGAAATGCCTTGTATTTGATCCAAGTTCATAGCTTGCGAAGCCTGTCTGTTAAGATTCTACAGGTAGTAAGGAATGCTAAAAAGAAGGTTGTGTGTCACAAGTGGTCTTTGAAAGTGCTACAAAATTAACTTGCCTTTAATTCTGTCAGGATTCCCACATTCCACATGTATTCTGATTTATATTTTTTTATTATTATTGCAAGGTGATTTCTTCCCCTTTGAAGAAAATCACCAAAGATTAAAATTTTATAATGATATGTAATATCTGACTTGTTTTCCTGGCTATTTTAATAGATTTAAAGACATAGTAAGTGTGAGACAGCCACATGTGGCAGAGGAGCTGCTGGCTGACCACTGTAAAGTCATTCTCTAACAACAATTACAGTAGATACCTCAAGTAGAGCCAGTCAACTGAAACTTCTTTGGAAGTTGTTTACAAAGCATGTTGTTTTCTTTTGAAAATGTGATACCTCCTATACAATTGGTACTGCTGGTTTTCGTTCTTTTAAGTGGTAATCTTATCAAAGGACATCAGAAAATCGAAACTACTTTTTTGTCATGTTCAGGCAAATTATTGTGTGTTTACGTGGGAGGTCAGAAGTGATTATAGCCCTGTGCTCTTTCTAACCTTTTAAAGGCCAGCAAAGTGCTTGCAGAGTTACTTCTCTAAGGTTATTGGATGATATGTTTACAATATACACACTGATATGAGTTTCGTTCTAATAACAAAGTAGTAAGTGGTAGAAAGAGGTTTTTGTGTTGTTACTTACTTGTCTTATTCCTATCTTACTTTATATAATCTGTTTAAGAATACGCTTAACAAATATTTTAGTGCAGTAAAAGCATGGGAAATAATGATATTAGAGAGAGAGTTAGAATGTCTAAGTGTGATGTGATAAATTAACTACAAAATCCATAGCACTTAGTCTTTCCTAGCAAATTTCCACGATTTATGAAATTGAAGCTGTAAAAAAGAATTCATTTAAACACCAAATTCTTGCTGCTTTCTGAAATCTACACAAAGTATGAAACACACTAATGGACATCTCAAGAAATTAATTTATTTCTGAAGTGAGTATTACATTGTAGTATATTTACGTAATTATCATTAATCTTTAATTCCCTGTCTGCTATAATATCAAGAGTACAGTCGCTTCGCTTTGCATCGAACATAACCCATGGCTTCCCTGCAAAGACTTTTGTCATACTGTGGATGGCAAGAAATAAATTAGTGCAGTATCAACACAGGAATTCCTGTGCTGCCAAGTGTAACTTAGGGCCATAGAGCTTTAGGGTGTGTATGTGCCCTAGGCTGCCCTAAAACTTGCGCTCTTTATTCAGTTTGGTAGGTGCTGCACGCACCCTGGATGCCTTGTAGCAGAGTTTAAGTCCAGTTTGCCATGGAGCGTGCAGGGTCTGTCTTAAAACTGGTGAATGAGTTTACACTGTGTGAAATTTGCTTTTGTAGAGGTGTGCTGGCGTTGCTGCTTCTGATCGACCGCTTCCCATGTGATCAGCCCCAGGTGGACATTTGAAAATGTCACTTTCTGTGGCATTCTGCTTCACTTCTGTAGCGTTGAGGCTTCACTGCCAGCGGGGCTGCATTATGGAATGACAGGAACTGCTATGTGCTAACAGCATTGTGTGGTTAATTTGTTACTTTTCTAACAGCTTAAATGCTGGCTGTCTTTGAACAGCAGTATCAATAGTGGTTTCACTGTGAATGCCTTTACTCTCCATGTAACTGTGCTGACACTGCTTCTGAAATGTGTACTTAGATGTGTAACATAACACTTTGTTAGCTGGATTCTGTTCTTTAAAAAAAAAAAAAAAAGTCTGCATTTCAAAAAAAAAAAAAAAGGTGTGGCAGCATTTCATTCTAAATCCTAAACTGTATTATTCAAGGAGAGCTGTTAAACTGGAGAGATCATATTATGTTCTTAACTGTGTTTAGATAAATAGTTATTATCAAACTTTAATGTATTCTTCTATTATTAGAATCTTTAGGCAAAGGATGTGCTGTTGCCTGTACCCAAGAAGGAGAAGAGAAAAAGCAAGCTTCTGGCTCGTCTGGCACTAGAGGAACTAGAAGGAAGTCGGTTAATACTACTCCTAGAAGAAGGTCTGCACGAAACAGCAAGAGTGAGACTCTGGGTCAATCTCGGAGCTCGCCTCGGTCAAGCAGTTCTACGTGCGGTGCTCCTGATGGCAGTAACCCATCTCTGAATAAATCTCCTTCAGAATCAGAGAAGGCTCCTCCGAAACGAAAATCTAAAAGAGCCGCTAAGCAACAAACACCTGTGGCTAAAAAGAAACTGAGAAGTTCTGTGCGTTCTGAAAAATTACCCAGTGATTCACTGGAAGATGATGATGTTGCTGAGTCTGAAGCAGTTCTAGCTTTAGATAAAGACCAACAGTCAGATGAGGAAAGCAATAGTGCCAGCCTTCCACAGAAAAACAACATGGAAGCAGATTCTGCTAATGGATTGGAAAGCTGTAGTGAACATGCAGAAACTGAGGAAACTACAGGAGAATGCGACAAAGATGAAGATACTTCAGGCAATGCGGATGTAAATTTTCCTGCCCAAGAATCTCCAATACTGAGTTCGGGAGGTGAAAGTCAGGAGTGTGAACTAAAAGAAGCTACGGAAAAAAATGTAGCTCTTAAGAATGAGGACATCTGTGAAAATACTCTTGAACAAATGGAAACAGTAGCTAGTCCCACAGATGAAGCATGTGATGATGCAGCTTCTGAAAAAGTAGATCAGACATTGTGTAGCCCTCAAAATGAATTGATGGAGAACGTAGAAACTTTGACAAAAATAGGTCAACCTGTAGCTAGTCCAGAAAATGAACTGCTGGAATATCCAGAACCTTTGGGAAAAGACCAGCCATTAGAGAGCCCCAGAAGCGAACTGCCTGAGCATCCAGAAGCCCTAGAAACAGATGATTCTGAGGCTGGAGAAAAAACAGTAGTAGACTGTGCAAATACAAATAATCAAAATTTAAAAACTCTTCAAGATGAAGAACCAGATACATCAATACACAGTCTTTTTATGGACAGTACATCAGAACAGTCCTTAAAAGAGAACACTGTGCCAGAAAGTGGAGTGGAACTTCAGAAAGAGGGTGGAACTTCAGAGTCACCCCAGGTAAATACTGAACAGAAACATTTTGGTGAAGATAACAATGAAATGATACCAATGGATTGTGACTCATTTTGCAGTGACCAGAACGAACCTCAGATTGAGCAGTTACCACCAGTTGAAAGTACAGAGCGAGAAGTTCACTCCTTACAGTGTGATGTGGGAAACTGTACATCACTTTCAGGACTTTCTGAAGAAAAAGATGAAACTCTTCCTCAAGAAGGAGATTGCCAGTCAGAACTCAAAAAAGACAAAAAGCCTCGAACTAGAAAGTCTAGATTTCACTCTCCATCAACAACTTGGTCTCCTTCTGGGAGAGAGGGCAGGAAATCTCAGTCACCATCCCCTAAACGGGAGATGACTACAGACAGGAGCTCACGATCACCCAAGAAGGAAACTGTCAGGGAGGGAAGAAGATCGTTTTCGCGGTCTCCAAAGAGAGACACAGTCAAAAATGAGAAAAAAACACCATCTCGATCTCCGAAAAGGGAAACTGTCAGGGAAAGCAGGAGATCATCTTCTCGGTCAAGAACCAAGGATTCATCTCCAAGGCAAAAATCTAGATCGCGAAGCAGTGATAGAGATAGTCAAAGAAGGGATCGCGACAGAGAAAGAAGGAACAGGAGGTGGTCTAGGTCACGGTCACGATCTAGGTCAAGATCACGATCTAGGACAAGAAATAGAGGTTCTTCATTCTCTAGAAATGAGAGGGACAGTCATTCACCTCGATGGAAAGAGAGGTGGGCAAGTGACAGCTGGAGGAGTCCCAGAGGAAATGATCGATACAGAAGAAGTGATCAAGAAAAACAGAATGAAAGTCTTAAGAAAGAGAAGGACAATACAGAAAAAACTGATGATGATCAGTGTTCTTCCGACAAGCGGAAGAACGATTGTCCAGACTGGGTAATGGAAAGGATGAACTCTGTTCCAGAAGCCAGGAACAGAGAGAGAGATAAACCCCACTGGGAAGACAACAGGCATGATAATTCAGGACAGGCTTGGAATAAAAACTTTGGTTCAGGCTGGATTCCAAATCGAGGGAGAGGTCAGCGTGGCCGAGGTGGCCGTGGAAGAGGTGGTTTCATGTATGGTGACCAGAGTGAAAATCACTGGCAAAACAGAAAACCTCTCTCAGGGAACTCAAATGGTTCTGGGAATGAAACTTCAAGGTTTCCAGAACATCAGCCATACAAGCGTAAGAATGAACAAGATTATTCTTTCGATACGCCTGCTGACAGGTCTGGGTGGACATCTGCATCTAGCTGGGCTGTAAGAAAGACTTTACCTGCTGATGTGCAGAATTATTATTCAAGAAGGGGACGCAATTCATCAAGCCCACAGTCCGGTTGGGGAACGAGACAAGAAGAGGAGACACCTGAACAAGGTATTCATAGTTTTGAAACATAATCACGTAGCCACAGCTGCAGCAGCTGAGTAAAATCCTAGTCACATCCACCTATCTCGAGTTGATGCGTTCCTCAGAATAATTTGGGGAAAATCTATAGTCTTTTTGCAATATGGAGGTTTGCAAGTGTGGAGTTTGGGGATTCCTAGTGCTTTGATGGCTTTTGGGGTTTGCTTAAAGTTAGGTGTAGTTTAAGAACTACGCATCTGAAGAGTGCTTCTTAAATCGTTTTGGTTGAAGACAAAGCATATCCGTGGTTACTTTTAGCATCTGCACACCTTGTAAAAAGGGTAGTTTTTTTCAAGGAGACTTGCATTTGCATGTGCAAAACCACGGAGTAGATTCTAGAGATGAGAAATTATTCATGTTGACATTTATCTTGCTTCTAAAGAAGCATTTTCCTCTTTATATGCTTTAAAAAATTTAGAGGGTTTTATAACTGCAAAAATGGTACTTTTACTGTACTTCAGCATTAAAATTCCTCTAAAGCCTCAATGGAAGTCTATTTTTTTGACTGTTTTATATTGAAAAGGTAACTGCCCTGACACAAATAAACTTTTGGTTGAAAGTGAGTTAGCTGTGGCTATTGATTCTGAATAGATAAGAAGCCATCCACAGATCAATTCTCTGAAGTAAAAGACACATGCAGATTGTTTAAAAATTTATAAATCCAGTTCTGAAGGCAACCGCATTTGCACTTGCCCATTGTCTCATTTTTTTGTCTTTCATTTTTATCCATTTTCATCCTATATGCCTGGAGTTTTCTTCTTCTTTTCAGGAAGCTGCATCAGTGGCTTCTTACTTTTGAGGCAACTTTATCAACTTTCAGTCTGCTGCAGCCAAATTTGTCAAACCGTTAATGGAAAGTATCACTTGAATTGCAGAATTTATTTCACATAGTTCTGGAACGATCCCAGTGTTATATTGACTTTTGGAACATGACTTCAGCGGAGAATAGTACAGCGATCTCTCAAAACTGGATAAAACGGGCTAGGTTGGCATCGTGACACACTGACCCAGGCAGCACGCTTTTCCTGACCCTGCTCGTGCGGGGAACCCCGCACCACATGGTCTCAATAGGTCCCTTCCAACCTCAGTGATTCTTTTAATCCATGATCTTTAAAAAAGTTGATTTGGGATGAAGTTTAAAGGGTTTCAATCCCAATCCCCATGAATTAAGTGACAGGGTTGCCCAAGGAAGGGATTCAAAGGGAAGGACTTCAGAATTACAACCCACCAGTTGTTTCTCAGAAGTAATTTCCTGACTTTTGAAAGGTTTGCTGCTTGTATCTAGACTTCAGCTTTTTGGCTTCGGTTGAAGACAGTGTGAGATGTTAAAAATTATTTTACTAATTTCCTACCCCAAGAAGTTGTTTTTTTTTCCACTTCTAGGCTTTACCTGTTGTACCATTGCAGGGTTTTTGAACAGCTCTTTCAGAATATAACATCTTTGAAATTGTTTGAGAATAATTTAGTATTCAGTGAAAACAAACAAAAAAAAAATCAACAAAAAGCACCCACCAAACAACCCAACACTCACAACTGAGTTAGTCACCAGAAATGTCTACAGTGAGTGTTTGTGACTCAGACGAAAGAGATCAGAGCATTGCATAGTATGTGACAATGTGTTCACCTGTGCCACCTGCCCTAGATGATCTTGCTTTGGTGGGGGGGGTTGGACTAGATGATCTCCCCAAGTCCCTTCCAACCACTACCATTCTGTGATTCTGTGTGACTAACCTGCAACTGTAGAATCTGGATAAGTTATGTCGTCTTCCTGCTCTTTAGGGGAGGATTATTGTGTCATCATAATGACAAAATTTGTTAGCTGTGCTGTGGGAACGAGGAGAGAAAACGAATTCAGAATGCGGGCTTCCATAGTAGCCTGAGCTTCTTAAACTCAGAAACTTGCGTTTGGCTCCATGACGCGTCTGGTGATGAGTGTAATAATGTAAAGCAGGATCTTTAAAATATTCAGGTGATAGAAAGTTTTTTGATACTTCCAGAGGAGTTTAGATACCTGGCTCCACTTCTGATTTAGAAAGTGCAGATTTTCTACTTCATGTACTGTCATGTTTTTTCTTTTGATAGATCCAAACCTCAAAGACCAAGGCAACCAACAAAGCGATGGTTCTCAGTTACCCATAAATATGATGCAGCAACAAATGAATGTAATGCCGCAAGTGAATGCGCAGCACCAACCGATGAATCTCTTTCCGTACCCCGTGGGCGTCCCTCCTCCCATGATGAATATGCAACAAAATCCTTTCAACATCCCCCCTCCAATGCCCATGCATCTCCCCGCCGGAGTGCCTCTCATACAGGTAGCTGCTCCCACAAATTTGTCTCAGGGATTACCTCCGCCTCCACCTCCACCCCCACCATCTCAACAAGTCAACTACATTGCTTCACAGCAAGATGGAAAACAATTGCAGGTATGCTTTATCAGAAGCCGTGGCGAGAGCGGCGTTCAAGTAATACCAGTTAAGGGTTTCTTTATATTGAATACCATAGCCTTGATAAATTTATACTTGCAGTTACTTTCTTTCTTGCCTGTCGTCTTCTACCCCGCACCAAATTTTGAAGTGGAAGTATCCGTAAGGATATGAGTTGTTTTGGGGGCTGTAACTTTTAAATAATTAATACACAACACCGTAACTGGGCGTTTTGTGATAATGAGGTGTTCCAGCTTGTCATAGAACACTGAAAAATTTCATCACCTTTTTATTCTTGGAAGTGCTCCGTTTCCAAAACTGTTTTCCCCTTCAAAACCTGAATCAAGCATTTCCTAAAGCTTAAAAATCTCTTTTCAGCAGCATGTAGGAAGTGACCTAAACATTTTTGTTGCAGTTCTCATCCCATGGGTTGTATCAGCAGAGGAAAATTATCAAATAGCGCATGGCACCCATTTGCTCCACGCTTCCATTCTCCAGCTGTCCTGTCTCAGCAGCTTTCCCACACACATGCATTTTCTATTCTGTTTAATGTTTTGAGCCTTTTTGTTCATAATTTCCAAGCCTTCTTCGGTATGTTTTACTTCTCCCTTCTTGTCTGCTTCTCTTGGGTTTGTGTGCTCTCTTTGAGATCTAACTCCCACTTCGTTTCTCCAGTTTCAAAAAGACTCTGCTGCGCTTGGGGCAGGTCACACCGTCTCTTTGTGCCTTTCAAGATAACTTAAAGCAACCTTTGTGTATGTGAGTGAGCTCCTCCTGTAGCCAGCTGTTTATATTAAGAGCTTTTCTATCAGGGAAAGGAATATGAAAAACTTCCAGGAGAACGTGTGGCCCTGCGAGCAGATGTAACGTTCCATCTGTGATGTGTAAAGGGCTCTTCAGGGCCTGATTGAGGTTTGTGCTTTTCTTCTGTTGCAGGCTGCCTGCTGTAACCTAAAATGCCTTCCCCCCGCATTCCAGGTTGTAAAAATGATGTTGGAGAATAATGATTTCTAACCCCCTGTTTTCATACATCCTCTCTAAAGATTTGAAGCAAACTGATAAATGATTTACCTTCTTTTCCCTTCCAGCTGCTGTTAGCCAGTCGTATCCATTAACTGAGAACAAAAGGAGTTAAGTACTGTGGGGAAATACTGAGGGGGGGGTTACAGGCCATATGAGATTTTAATACTCTGTAAGGTAAAGCAGTAAGGTACTATTGGAAGGAACAGAAAAGCTGGTAGATTGCTTGTTGATTTGATTAATGCCTGCTGTCTGTAGTTAAAATATTTTCACAATTGAAAATGCAGTAGGTTTAACCTCTTAAAAAATGTCAGAAATCAGAATGTAGGATACAAACGCCTGTGAAATACAGTATCCAGTGCAGCAATAAATACGTTTCTGTAAAGATTGTGTAGTGCTCCAAAATAGTTACTTGTTAGTAAAACCCCAGTTACATTTGTTGCTCTCAACGGCTTTCCTGGCCATGAACCTGAATGCTCTTGGGATCTGCTGCTGCTTTTTCTTTGATTTTTCTGTGAGCAAGTCCTTGGTGGCAGCACAACAGAAATGATTGAACACTTGAGGTCCCCCACCTGTCCTTCCTGTTTGGAGGAAGATGAGGAGATCGCGCTGGCAAATGTTAGGATGCTGATTGTAACAGCTCAATATCTGTGTCCTTTCCAACAAGCTCAAATTCCTGATGCATTATTTTCTATCTGGATAAATCAGATGTGAAAAAATTAATGGTGGTTGCCTGCAAAAAAGTATTGTTTAGGGTAGCCTGCTGGAGGCATGCTGGGAGGATGCATTCTTGGCTCTTCCTAAAAAATTACCTCTAGCTGAGATCTGAGAGCTGCTAAATTTCTCACTTACAAAGCATCAACAGTGCCCATGATGTTAGGAAATGTACAGAAAGTGGCTTTTCCTGAAGAATTGATTCTGGCTTCTACCAGCATTTCACTCCCACTTCCAGCAGACTTGTAGGTGTCCTTACTTTGGAAATCCATTCGCAAGTTCAAGCTGATGACAAACACAAAAATAAATGTTTTCAAAGCAACATCATTATGATGCAGGAATGCAAGTGTGGTTGAAGGTAACTTTTTTTTTTTTAAAAAAAAAACAGCACCCAAACCTACATACAAAAAGTTCATTTGATGTACCAAGCAGGGCTTCCTACACACTTGTGTGACAGGTAGAGAGGTTCTGCAGCCGTAAGCTTCCTTCCTTGTGTGCTAACACCCTCCGTGCCATTTGCAGGATACCTTCCTTGCTTTCTCACTGAGATCAGAGCCAGAATCTTGCAACCACAGTGGTCATGTGGAGGATGCTTTACTTTTCAAGCTTTATCTTTTTCTTCTTTGAGTAGATCTGATATAGTGTGTGTACCTTCCATGATAATGGAGAGTCTGGAAACCAGCTGATGACCCAAAGCCTGTAGTGTTCATGCTCTGTCTATAGCTGCTAAGACTTCTAGAAAGGCACATTGTCATACTGAAGGATAACGTATTAACTACTGATAACTTTTTAAAACAGGGTATTCCAAATGCTGCTCATGTAAGTAATAACATGAGTGCTCCAGCCTTGCCTGCTCCAACAGCAGTCCTGGGAAACGTGGGAACAGTTCAGGGACCAAGTTCGGGTAATGCAACATCGTCAAGTCACACGAAGAGCTCTAATGCAGCTGTAAAATTGGGAGAAAACAAAGCAAGTGTAACAGTGGAAGCTAGTGCAGATAGCTCGAAGAAGGACCAGGCAAGTTCAAAGTTCAGAGTATATTTATATATATATATATATATACTGGTTTCTATATTTGTATATAAAACAGATGATTTTTAATATGTATTCTGTATATATATGTTTTGCTATGCTAAAAAAATAGCTAACTATGTGACAGTGCCCCTTCTGCGTAATATACGGGATACCAGTGTGTATGTGAAACTTTTGTGGTGGCTGTAGGACATAAAGCAGCAAGCTGATTCTTTTTAATGCAGTCTTCTCTAAAGTGGCACTATTAGAAATATTACTTTAATTGCTGTAGGGACACCATTTTCTTCTTGGGAAAACATGGGCAGCTCTTATGAGAGCTGGAACGTGAGGGGAGCATGGTTTTCTAGTCTTCTCTAGTAACTTTTTTGGTAAAGTTTTAATTTGTGATAGATGTATATACACAGGCAGAGGAAAATAACATTCAAGTTTGCTTTTTCATCAGAAATTGTTAATTCAAGAAAAAGCAGCACAAGAAGTCAAGCTAGCTATTAAACCTTTCTACCAAAATAAAGATATCACTAAGGAAGAATATAAAGAGATTGTGCGGAAAGCTGTAGATAAGGTAAGTTAATCTGAAATGCATGCACTTCAACTGAGGTAGGGTTTGGGGTGGATTTCTTCATCTTGGAGGGGGGGGAATGGTAGTTGGTGGGAGGGGGAGCAAGAAAAGCGAAAATACCTTTGTCTTTCTCCGTCCACGAGAGCTTTCTTCTTAGCTACTCAGAACATAACTCACTGGTGTGTTTTGTGAAAGAGTTGAAAGGGAATTCAGAAGTATTTGGGAAGCAATGGGGAAGTGTTAGGAGTTTCCAGTGTTGTTCTGCCTGAGATGGAGAAACCTGAGGTGTTGGGGAAAATAAATAAATACGGTGGAACAGTAGCAAATAAGCAGAAATGTTTCAAACTGTTTTTTGGTTTTTTTTCTTTACAACTGTTGTAGGTGTGTCATAGCAAGAGCGGAGAAGTTAATTCTGCAAAAGTGGCAAATCTGGTGAAAGCGTATGTAGACAAATACAAACATTCACGGAAGAAAAATCCCGAAGAGGCAGTCTCCTGTGAAAGGAAATAGAATGAGTTTTCAGGTGTTGTGTTTTTTGTTGTGTTTTTTTTTTTTAATTTTATTCTCTCTGCAAAGTGCAATTTCAACCTGAACCATTAACTGAAAATTGTACATGATGATGATTTGAATCTGGTTTTGATAAAATTATTTTTCAATGTAGTATATAATGTTTTGTTCTAAAGAAATATAGATCTGCAGGGCAACTTCTTTATTCCTTTTTAAAAACAGATGTCTAAAAGTAAAAATAAAGGTGTAAAGAAGAATCATTAGGAATGTACGATTGTGTGGATACTTAGATGTACAGCATTTTGACTTGAATAACAGAGTGCATTAAATTAGAAACTTCTGAGTACATTGGGTTTCGAACAGGTATGTACAGTACACGTAATCGGTCAGATTAAAGTAAATTTTTTTTTCTTTTGATTTCTCCCTAATTATAGCAAAGACAAAATAATGTATTGCCTTGACAAATATTTCTAGCGTTAACTGGACAGGCTCACTGCAGGGGTCACGATGTGTATATAAAAAAAGCACGTGGAGTTGTCTGAACAGAAGAACTGTTTAGATTTTAAAAAGAAAAATCATAAACAGTGAAGGGCAGGGTCCAAAACCATGGATGCTGCACATCTGTTGTAACACCAAATAAAAATGATGCTGCTTGGTTTTCGTTTGTGACGTTTTTCAGTTTGTTTCAAGGTAGTGGGATGAACTTGAATCGTTTTTATGTGCTGAAAACCCTCAGTCACTACACGCCGACAACCTCAGTTCACATCTAACCCTGCCCTTAGCTAGTAAGGAATCAGTGTGCTAAAGCTGGATCTTCAGAAACATAAACCATTTTCTTCTTCAAGTAAAATGAAGAAAGCTGGAATTTGTTAGTAGGCTCCTGGTTGATCAGAGGCCCCCAGTTGTGCCAATTTTAGCCGCATGCTACTTTCCTTGGTTAACTAGGGTCTGTAGCCTGGGGCACCAGGCTGATGTCACTGAATGTGCACTAGCTGAAGTCACGTGCAGCAGCTCTTCTATTTCCCTGAGCACTTTCACGTAGAGAGGTTAGTAGAGGTACTGTACCAACAGCACTTTAGAAGCAGAAGCGGGGTCACTGGAGGTGCTGGGGGAACGTTTAGGCCTAAGGCAAAACCAGTTTTACTGAGGTAGCAGCAGAGAAGGTTGCTGGAACACTGAGATCACTGTGTGTTCCTTACAGAAAGAACAGCCTTGGGATCCTTCCAGATTTGAGGGGAGAAGGAGCCTTCCTCTGAGAGAGGAAATTTTGTTCCCTTACTCTCAGTGAGCACTATTAAAATTTCAGTGCTCCCCCTCCTGGCCTGCTGTGCAGCACCAGCCTTTGGGGTTGGCTCAGCCTGGCTTCTGCTCCAGCCCAAGGCCTCCTGGCCCAGAAACATGACTACGAACCACCTTGACAGAAAATAACAATTTGAGTTTTCTGAGAAATTATGGCTTTGTGGCAAGTAGTTCCCAAATTAACTTTTCTTAGCAAAAAAAACCCCAGAGTCTTAACCTGTCAGTAACTTTGGCAGAAGCCCGAGGATGAAATGAGGGATATACAGCCCTATATACACACATGGTTAGAGAGAAAGAGAGAGAGAGATGTGTTAAAAAAAAAATTTAAAAAAGTCGTGTTTGTCACAGCAGTTGATTTCTTGGTTTTAACTATTAACTTTCTGCAGGCTTAATGAAGCATTTGACTGTCTATATTTATTTTTGTGTGCCTGAATAAAAATACTATGTAAATTAGAAGCAGATATAATACATTTTCTACAGTCAAGTCAGGTTTTAGCTTTTTCCAAATACTCAGTTTTACACTGTGGTAGCAATTTGTATGATCTCTTGAACTATTTTAAGCTAAAATTGGTTAGCACTTTTTGAAAAAAATATTGTAGCAAATTGCTATGTCTATCCTGGTTTATCACGCCATGCGTACTTATTTTTATTACATTTTCCTTCTCAGAATTTTTGGATTTTAATGACTTTTTATATCTTTTTACTCTATACAGTTGAGCCTTGCTATGAAGCTCCTTTCAGGAGCCACGTAAATGTTCTGTGGGTGTTTTTCACTTTTAGAGGAGAGGTGGAAATTGGGTGGGAAGGAACAATGGAGGATTTAAATTGGGAGAGGGGAGGGATGATTAATTTCTTGTTTTGCAGCTCCTGGCTGGATGATAAGCTGTCACCTGCTGCCACATTGTTGGGGTGGTGACTATAGTGATGCTCCACTGTATTTGAAAACATAATGAAGAATATCAGCTAGAGTAGCATGTGATCGGTAACTTTATTTTTTACAATGCAATACTTCAGAAGTTATCAGAAAATAATGCAGTTTGTTACAGTTTCTGTGTTGAATTAAAAAAAAAAAAAAATGTATTGCCTTAATAAGTAGATGATTCCTATTTTTCCCAAAAAAAGCAGTGAGCTCTGTTGGTGTGAGTGCCCAAAAAAGACATGTATTTTAACCTCATAGTCATGTTTTTGTTACAATAGTACGGAAGCTGTATTTCTATTTATTGAAGCTCCTTGTCCTGAAAGTCCCAACACGCACTAGAACTGAAGGCAAAGCCAGAGGGAGGCTGAGCCCCCTCCATTGATACCTCTCTGGTATCAGTAACTCATTTGATCCAAATCGCCTTGAGGAAAATGAGTCTGAAGCTGTTACACCTTCTGGGACCTTACGCAAATCAAAAGGGTTTTCCTTGCACTCCTTCCACTGTCTCCCTGTGCATGCTGCTTGAATGTCTCATCCTAAAGATGTCTCCTAGGAGCGCAGTGGCTGTCCAAAGTCCACAGTACGGTGTTTGTAGCATAAGGCTGGAGTGCTGTCTACTGAAAAAAAAAAACCAACAAACTCTTAAAAACTAGTTTTGTGTAGTGCTTAACATTTTCTAATAAATTCTTTTCACTAAGCTGGCAGTTGTCTGTGATTGCTCTGAAATGATTCCAGCTTGAGTGGTTTAATTCAGAAAGCGATATAATTACTATTACTTCTGTACCTATGCACATTTAATCTTGTTCTACGTTGCTTGGGCTTCCCTCTCCTTTACATCTTTGTTTGGTTTCGGTTAGTCTGTCTTCACCCTGCCTGCAGAAGCTGCAAGTTAAAGGATAACAAATGCATGTGTCTTGGAGTGATTTTGGGGACATTTTCTTTCCCGAACCTGGTGGGGGGAGGGGCCTGCCTTCCATCAGGGGATAATTTCTCCTCTGAATTCGTCTCAAACCGGGACAGCATGTGGCAAAATGCTCGTTTAGTGCAAGTGCTGCAGGAGGTACCTCCATGGGTAAGGCAGGCACAAGCCCGGCGAGAGGCTGCTCTCCTCCCAGGCAGGCTGCTCCGTGAAGTTCAAAGCAGCTCAGTTAGAGTGGGGTTGGTTTAGCTGGATGCTAGATCCATGGCAGTAAAGCACAGTCCTACCTTGCTGCTGCTGCTCAGGTGGGGTCTTGGTTCTGTGATTAATGAAGGCACCCAAAGGGACAGCCAGGGGGGGCCTGGGAAAGAGCACACTGCTCTGGGGGGGTGCAAGGGTAGAAATTAAGGGCAAGACTGG
>VWZK01020681.1:0-85915 GCA_013396935.1 Baryphthengus martii | reverse complement strand
GGTCAATGGAGTTAAATCTAGTTGATGGCCAGTCATGAGTGGTGTTTCCCCAAGGGTCAGTACCTGGGCCACTCCTGTTTCAACATTTTCATCAATGATCTAGATGAGCGGGTAGAGCACACCCTTAGTAAGTTTGCAGATGACACCAAGCTGGGTGGAAGTGTTGATCTGCTTGAGGGTAGGGAGGCTCTGCAGAGGCATCTACATAGGCTGGATCACTGGGCCAAGGATAATCACATGAGCTTCAATAAGGCCAAATGCAGGGTCTTGCACTTCGGCCACAACAACCCCCACCAGCGCTACAAGCTTGGGGAGGACTGGCTGGAGATCTGCCAGGCAGAGAGGGACCTGGGAGAGTTAATAGATAGCCAGCTAAACATGAGCCAGCAGTGTGCCCAGGTGGCCAAGAAGGCCAATGGCATCCTGGCCTGTATCAGAAATAATGTTGCCAGCAGGAGTAGGGAGGTGATCACTCCCCTTTACTCAGACTTGGTGAGGCTGCACTTGAGTACTGTGTCCAGTTTCAGGCCCCTCACTACAAGAGGGACACTGAGGTGCTGTAGAGGGTACAGAGGTGGGCTACCAGGCTCCTAAAGGATTTGAAGCATATGTCGTATGAGGAATGGGTGAGGGATTTGGGGCTCTTTAGCCTGGAGAAGCAGAGATTGAGGGGAGACCTTGTCACTCTTTACAACTATCTGAAGAGAGGTTGTAATGAGGCGGAGGTTAGCCTATTCTCCCTAGTGGTGAGTGATAGGACAAGGGGAAATGGACTTAAATTGTGCCAGGGGAGGTTCAGGTTGGATATTAGGAAAAAATTCTTTACTGAAAGGGTGGTCAGGCATTGGATCATCCTGCCCAGGGAAGTGGTTGAGTCGCCATCCCTGGAGTTGTTTAAGAGACGGGTGGATGTTGTGTTGGAGGACATGGTTTAGTGGTGGTGTTAGGGCTAGGAAAAGGTTGGACTCGATCTTGAAGGTCTCTTCCAGCCAAAAATGTTCCATGATTCTATGAAAACTGAGTTTGATTGTTTCTGTTTTCACAAGCAGTTGTCATGAATGGAAACAAAACTGTATTTTCTAATGCTAGAGGAAAATGATAGCGTCACACAAGAAGATTGCCATTATGACACTAAAACAGAAGGAGAGCATGAATCAGAAGAAAATTACTCCTTTTCTCAGTACGGTCCATGGTCAGCGCAAGTCCTTGTACCAGGTAGGGAGTACAGAAGCTGATTTTGCCCGACCATGGTTGAAATTTTGGCTTTGCTACCTGGCATAAGCCAGTATGGCTGGTGCAAGGATAGGAGGGAATAAAAAATAAATAATAGTAAGAAATAGGAAACGGTCATATCTACAGTCATAATTCTGTGTCTAGGTGGACCTGTAGTGCTGCAGATGTCACACTTCTTTCTAAGGGTTGTTGTCAAATAACTAGAAAGAGAGAAAGCTGGGCTGGGCTATAGAGGGATTGAGTTTGATATGCAAACTAGAAAGGACCCTCAAAAAATCCAAGTGATTAGATTAGAATCTCTACGGCTTCAGCCCAGCAGTCAAGCTTGGCTAAAAAGGACCTCTTCCCTGTAATTAAACTTAAAGTCTTTTGTTGAGTCAGTCTCTCTCTATGCTGAATTACACTTTGAGAGCTTTACTCTTCAAAACAGTAACTTTGTGTTTTGACTGCTCTTTTTGTACAAATATTTTGTAATGAGAACTTTCACGGAACTTCCACATACCATATTTTTCTAAAATAAGCTAGAGAGCTTTGGTTAGCATCACTGTAGTAAATCTAGGCTATAGAAAACCATAATTCAGCCCCCATCTCCTCTCAGAATCTGTGGAAACACCCGTTAAGCTGACTCAAATATAAACAGTGCATGGCGGATACTGGTCAACAGCACCCACTTTGGAATATTATCTAATTTTAGAAGTTTGTGTGCTATACATTTGCTTAATTAACTGTATGACAACTTACAGCTTTTGGCAGATAAGAGTAAACAGCTCCAGCTTGTGGAGTCAGTGTTCTTCTATGAGGCTCCCAGTAATGTTGATTTATGTGGTTTTATGAAGTTCAGACAGAAGTTCTGAAAACCTTTTATTTATGTTTTTGAAGCCTGATTTCTAATCAATAAAAATATTTAAATAAACAAATGCATAGAGTAGGTTAGTAGATAGCCTCCATTTCACTAGGCTAAGCTTTTTTTATAGTGGAATCAGATAAAAAGATAATAGACAAAAAAAATTATTAAAATCCCATTCTCGGGAATTTAGCAAGATGAAATATATCTACTTAGGAAGAAATACGAAAGATGTTTTGTGTGAAAAGCTCAGCTTTCCAGTGAAAAGTTTTGAACTTGTCAAATGAACTAGCATGATGTAAGATGGCCACAAATGTTGATATACCTAAAATACCATGATAGTGAAATCATTGAAGGCTCCATCCTGTCTTAGCATTTCCCGGTTAGGAACTTTTACTGCTAAATGTTTGCTAGATTTCCATTCCTGGGTGGAATTGTTCCCTGAAATTCTTTTAACAGCAGCGCAGCTGAATGGAAATCTGTGCATGGCAGCTGGCAATGACAAGAGTAAAATATTTTCTATAGTTATCATAACAAAAGTCTTTTATATGTAAAATATATATATTTATATTATATTTTCATAATGTGTTTTTATATTATAATGTGAAATATAGTACAGTCAAATATATTCAGTCCTGTACTAACTGGAAACTTGAACTATTTCTTGCCTTTTGTAGAAATCTTCTAACAATATTCATTTGTCAGTATTCTTTTTTCTACTCGGTCACAGAAGGAGAGGAAGCAAAAAATCAGTTATGAGGACATTCACTTCGTAGTTGTCTAGTTTGCCATCAGATTTCTCCATATGTTATGATGAATTCTTGAAGAAAAAAATATTTAATTTCACATGGAAAACAATGGGCATAGCAATTTTACATCTGGCAAGAGGTCTGGGAAGTAGATATTGTACTAAATAGAAAAGAATCATTGCATGGAAGAGTCAGCATTAGTGACACTTTTTTTATGGCAGTTAACTATTGATAGACTAGGAGTGTGTAGAACTTTAGATACTGTTCCTACCCCTTCATAAAAACTAATCTAGAAGTAGGTCACAATTAATTTAACAAGTACTGAAAAACAGTTCACACAAACTGAACATCGTTATCTCTTAAATATTAAGATTTAAGAATCATTCTAAACAAAATTGTAGCTGTGAATGTGAGCCTGGTCTGCCAATGAAGTACTGAGAAAATACTTCACTAGTTTTAATACATCTATAGACTTTGAGTTCAATAAAATGTGAAATTACTTTCAGAGTGTTATACATTCCTGAAACAGCTACGATTAGACAGATTTTAAAAAAATAATAACAAAGAAAGAAAAAAAAACAACAAAACAAAACAACCAAACCAATCACGCACCACAAAAAATCGAATCCAACAACAAAAAACCAATCTTTTCCCTGACTGGAGAATTGAGTTAATACTTCCAGAAACCAATAAAAGAAAGTCTAATGAAGTCAGTGGGTGTCTTTCTGGGTGATCATAATGGGCTTTGCATATTGCCTCTGGTTCAAATATATAGAGAAAATGAAGACTGGAAACAGACATGTTTTCAATGATGTTCTCTGCAGGCAAGTTGGCTGCAGAGACTGTTCATAGAAACTGAAGTCAAGCAAGAATCACAAATAAATTTATTCAAAAGTTTAAATGCACATCAAAGCTTTTTGACTTCTGACCATTTCTGAAGGATAGTTCTATAGTCTTAAAGAGAAAAAAAGCAACTTTCCTCAACGCAGAGGATACTGCATATTTGCACTGATATTTCCTTACACTGAGTATAGAATCACAGAAACATAGAATCATAGAGGTTGGAAAAGACCTTCTAGATCATTGAGTCCAACCATTAACCATGTCTAGAATAGACAAACCCCAGAAGTTCTTTTCAATCTAAGCTTTTCTATGATTTTTAGGTAAATTTAAAATTCCTATCTCTGATAAGTATGTGTAGATTTTTGATTTACACAGACATGACTAAGTCTGGAAGTAGCTTTTCACATGTTAAAACTGAAGCATCTAAAATTTGTATCAGCAAGATCTAACACCCAGGTAAGTGAGGATACATACAATTATTTCAAAATAAGTCTTAATTATAATTCAACATATAACAGAACATTACGGGCTGTTTTGAAATCAATGATTACTAAGTATAACTTAATCAAGTATTTATATAAGCTACTTATAGACTACTTAGAGACACATTGTACAATGGACACTAGTGAGTACTTCTTTCCATCAATACTAGAAGTATGTCCACTCAATAAATTATAAAGAGCACGCAGACAGATTTCTGTCTAACTAGACCTGCTAGAAATAAACGTATCCAGTTAAATTTGTAGAGCTTTCGCAGGCCTGTGCTGTATTGACTTTAGCTCTTACTCGTTATCTCAGAGTTGTGGGATTGCTCCAATGACAGAGGTACAACACTTCGATGTACTGAAAGGAGAAGTCTGTGCAAGTCTGGCCAAAAGACTGGGCACAGTGGCTTAGGGTGGGTCTTCCCAGATGATCTCCCAAGTGGAGAATTTCTATTAAAAGAGTAATTGCATTGTTTTTCGTAAAGGGACAAGAGAATACATCTGGCCTTCAGAGTGCAGTTAAATGAAACACATTTTGTTCTGTCCAGTAAGTCCTTGTAGAGAAGACAGCTAGCAGAAATTATTCTTGCATGATGTTATTGTTTTGGTGAATAAACCCATGACTTTTCGAACAACACTTGGAACTATCTTGATGGACTGATATATTCCATTTAGAAGGAAGAACCCAGTTGCTAGTTAATTGTTTAAGCACAGAGATTAATCTAACTCTGATGTTAATCTCCATATAGCAATGACAGCTATTGTGAGAAGCTGGTTAACAGAATAAGGCAGCAAAGCTGCAGATAGGTTTTAATAATGGCAATTTGTTGCCACAAATAGCATGAAAACATTAATTATAGGAATATTTAGGGCTGCTGGGTTTTTTTTAAAAATAGAACCATGTAAGCTTTTTTAAAATGAAATAGTGTTTGTGCTACTTTAGTATCAAACATTTAATAGATGCAACTGGAACTAAAAAGTCAATAACTCATCAGAGAAAAAGTAAGAATAAAAATCTACTGGAACTTCAGATAGGACAACCAAGACACTGTAATGTATATTTATTATTGATTACAATCTGCAGATTAGTAATTTTTCTTTTCTGAAGAGCCACTAAAGAACTTGCAGCCAGGATGTTCCTAGCTGTCATACTTACACATTTTTTCCAGTTTGAATACTTTACTACTAGGGCATTTTTTAGGAGAAATATAAAAATATTTTTAGTTAAACTTCACAAAATCTCTTTTCACTATGCATGTACCATAAACGTGTGGCAAAAAAACCTGCAGATCTTACCACCTCCAATTTTCAGCTTCAACTGCTAGACCATACCTCCCACAGTCAGTCCAGCTTCAGAACTGTGATATCCCCAAGAATCAGTCACAAATAGTGTGTCCTATTATTTTCCAGTCTGTTAAAGATTATATGTGAAAACAAAAGAGTAACGTGCAAACTGCCCCAACCTAGGTATGAAGACCCAACATTAGCAATGTGCACACTCCTAATATAAATGGAACTATCTAGGGATTACATCAGCATTCAGATCCATGGCTCTGAAGCCTCCAGATTTAGTGCAGCAAGACTAGTCAAGAATTCAACAATGTGTTACCAAGGAAATGACCAACATATCCTGGAAGAGCCACTGACAATCAGTACAGTCAACATATGGAGGAACTGGAAAGATGTGAAGCAAACTGTACATAGAAAAACTAAATTAATACTAAAACACAAATGTAAAACATTCTGATGTTACTAAAATGCACATTAAATCCCTGAACATATAAGTCCCTGTAATACTTGCTATAGTATTTTGCTTTGTCCCAGAGCACTAATAAAATCTACTAAAAAATAATACCAGACAAAGGCTAGGCTAGGAATCATTTAAGGTTAACTAAACTGAAAATTTTAAATACACAGAAGCAGTCCAATGTTGTTACGAACAAAACTTTCAGATTAATAAATTCTTTCACCCCTTTCTTCCCCCCTTAACACAACCTTGTGCCAAAATACTCTAGAAGCAGAAAAGCTGCCACAGTCACTGAGAAATCAGCATGATACCCTCTGGACCAGGAAACCAACAAAATTTTAAATAAAGTGCCTTGAAAGTTTCAGCTCTGTTCTGAAGTCCCTAGTATTAAAAACTTTAAATTATTTATCTGTTTGAAGGGAATAGGGATAGATGTTCATATTTTGGGCATTAGTTTAAAAAATGTCACTATTCTCTGCCTTCACTAAGCTGGGGCAAAATGGTTCAAATAGAGTGCAAAAAAAACCTGTTAAAATTACCTGACAGCTATAGAGTGTCAGGTAAATAAGCAATGTCTACCAAGCAAACTTGTTCAGGACCTAATAAAATGGACTGTGATCTTTTTTGCTTCTCGTACCTTTGAAATACTCCTTATGTGAAGGAGTGGATAGGAGGTAAATCAGCTTTATGGCTACATCTTGGAAATCCTCAGCTATGCCCTACAGAATAGTTTTACAGCCATTTTACACTGTAGGAAACATTTGAAGATTCTTCCTGATTTCTAAATTTTTTACTGGAAAAAACTTCAGAAATTTTATTTAAAAGGAAGTTACAGTGCTCCTGCTGAAAACTGTTCACTTTGAAGGGCAGAAGAAAATGAGTATTAGCTTTCACGAGCAAACAGAAGTATCTGTCTAGGGCTTTAACAGAAAGAAATTAGTTAATATGTGAGGGAAATGTAGACAAGCCCACCTGATATAGAGCAATGAATGTGACATTTTTGAGTAGACAAAGTATCCTTGAGGATATTTTGTCTTGATTAGGTTTATCCTGATGTATTTAGAATTATACTTGTTTACAATCCACTTATTAGCATATGCCTAGAACCTAGAAAAGCATGGAAAGTATTTACAACAATTTAAAGACAAAAAGAGTACTTCATTCATAGATTTCAGGTTAAAATACAGGTAAGAAACTTCTAAAGATAACTCACACTTTTTATTTGAAAAATTTGAGTTTTGAGGGAATAGTTTTTCTTTTGTACAAAGCTGAGCAATATAATTTGGATGAATAGAGAAAAATGTAGCAAAAATATTTTTAGTTACCTCATAGGAGGTTAGAGTTCCAGTCTTCAATCTGAGTTTGCTGTAGGAAAGCTGAATCTGCATCTTCACTGCCGCAGCTGAGATTTCAGAGAATTCAGAGATTGTATATATTTCCTATATCTGGCTTCATTATTGCAGTTTAATAAAGAAATTCAGTTAGCTCCTCAGGGAAAATACTGTTTCCTTCCAGCTAAATGAACTTGTTTGCAATGATAGAAAACTCTGTAATTTTTTTACTTCAGATTAATCAGACATTTTTCCCTTCTCTATATTCTTCTTAAGACATTCCCCAGATCTGGCATTTGGTGGGTGATTCAGAAAATTTCCATCTTTCCGTAACGTAAGTTATATGGCCTCCTACCCAGCTCTGCTTAATTGCTCTGAGGACCATCCTGTGGAGAAGAACCCCATATGCATCCGCATTTCTTATTCCTAAAGCATTTCCTATCTTTGCCCACTCATAGTTACCAACCAACACTGAAGCAGGACATAGCTTGTGAGGCTGCAGCCAGGAGATTCTGGCAGCATCTTGCCATGACGCTGTGGCAGACAGCGCATTAATGTTCTTCCCAGGCAGACAATATAATTCAGGCTCTACAGCTTGGCTTCCACAGCCAACCCCCAGCACTAGCACAGCTGCAATACCATGAACATCAGCAAATACATAGTCAAGTATTGTAGCCCTGACCTTAGGCCTACAATAGCTCAACCGCTACACTGCAAAACCTAATTTTGTCTACAGTGCTGAGAAACCTTTAGCTAGTTTGTCTTTGTTGGTTTGCTAGAAACTCCTTTGTTTCTAAGTGGCTGGTGTTACATCTAACCAAAATTAACTCACAACAAACCCTGCATCCCGCACAGTTTTTATTCATCTCATTGGCCCAGTTGTAGCTGTGGCTCAAAGCATTAAGTGCTTTAAACATCCACTGGTGGCTCCAGATGCAAGACAGATACTTGTGCCAGATCTGCTGTGCCCAGACTAAGCAAGAGCCGAGAGCTGCACTGATGGGCTGAGCACGCTTGGCTGCCCCATGCCCTAATGAGGAGTTGACCTTAATCTGTCTGTAGGTGTATGTTTGCACATGATTACAGGGCCTGGCAGATATATTTGGGTTTGAGAGTGAACTCATCTTTCTGCAAATACAAAACCCTACACATATCTGTTGGCAATAACCCTGGTTCACAAGATATTGCCACTTTTTGGTGTCCACAGTTGTGTTTTACTCTGGTAGTACAAAAAAAAAAAGGCTCACAGCATATTGGAGACTAGATCTAAGATGCTTAAAATTTATTCTCCCTTCTGTTTTACAAGGGTGCAGTGGGATTTTCTTAGCTGGAAGCTATTTGATTTTTCCTAGCAATGATCTCCACTAGATGAGTATGATGTTACCTTTGAAAAACTATTCTACTATATGTTACACCATTACAATGGTGTAACATATCTGTCTTGATAGAGAGCAAGCGGCATACAAACTTAACAGAACTATCACTCAACAGGTAGGTTTCTACAAGATATCATTGCCTAAACCTCAGGGGAGACAGTTTTCTAAACACAAAGACTCCTATAGAGATTGCATATTTCCTAAATCAAACTTTCTACATTTTTCAGTATTTTACAGAAGTCCAAATAACTACGGTTTTAATCAAATCATGACATTTTCATAAAGCTGAGCTGCTGTGTTCTCCTGTGGGGAGAAAATTCAGAACAGGATTTGTCTTGGAATGGTTTTGATAGACACAGCTGCCCTATGTGTTTACAAATAACTCAGTTACACACCCTTTCAGAGAGATTCAGACCTATCTTTCCTTAACACTAGTACAGGTAAAATACGAGGAATCGTGGAGAACATTTACTGTTTAACTGAGTTAGTCCTGGCTGGATCCAGATTCAGCTGGTGGCTGGGCTCTGAGCATAAGAGAGCTAGGTGGAGGTGGACTTCATATCAAAGTATGAACTATGGGTTTAAAAACTGAACCTACCTCCATTCCTCCTTCAAGTTGGGATGCTCACAGGCAAGAAAAAGTGGGCAATAGGGGCAGAAAAGCAACCTGACACCTGATGGCTAGAGACTGCAATTAGAACTGGAGACACGTGGGCTTTTCCATGGCTCTCAAATTCCCCTCAGCAAATACCTTCAAGTCAGATGTGCGTTACTGTGCCAGAGAAAAGCTCTGTAACTTGCTGTCTCTGTTTAAGGCAAGCCCACATGAAACACAGAGCAGGATCTCTCTTTATTAGCCCCTTCCCTGCCCTCCCCTTCTGTTCCAGGGGAGAATAAAAAGGGGATTAAGGAAGAAAATGCCTCACCCAAAATAGGAAGTTAAAACTGGAATAAATTTAATGACTAACAGGAGATAAACAGGGAAAAGGAATATTAAGGGAAGAGGGATATACAACTATATATAAAGCCCAACCTCAGATGGTGATGGATTGTGCAGCACACGTGAAACCAGGCCCAGCCAGGCTGGGGGAGCTGAGGAAGAAGACATTGCTCCAAGCTTCATATCTCCTTTTATGGAGTGTGGCAGGGAAGGGAAGGGAATAACAGCTGCCCTCTGACCTCTCGGGGTCTTAGGGTTACCACCTGTGTTCCCCCGACTCAATCTGTTAACCCTTCAACCACAACACTGACAAACTTGTGCTTTTAAAGAAAACAACAAGATATAAACAATTTATTTTTTTAAAAAAATAGAAAAAAATATACTTGGGAACTGAGTAAAATCCCATTTTCATAAGAAAAAAGTGTAAAAATACTTCATAGAATATTGTTTGCAAAATAATCTGTGCAAGTACATCAGAAAAATTAAGTACTAACCGCATACGGTAACACCAATATTTTTGCAATTACTGGAGAAAAAAATAAGCAAAGAAACGAGACAAATTAATTATATAATGGATCAAATGCAACATTCCAAGGAATAATTGATATGCTATCATTACCATAACAGCTAATTCACACGACAAAACTGATACATGACACTCTCTTAGGAGCCAGTTACAAATCATTACTAATCATATCATTCTGCATTATGGCAAATAGGATGAATAAAAGCCTATTTGTAAAGCACTTAGTATCATCATTTTTCATAGTTCTCTGAATGAAATACTAATGGTCATCACAGTTAAGAGTGAAATGTCTCTGGAAAGAAGAATGAACTATACACTCCTAACATAATACAAGATTCATAACTGTGAAAAATACAAGATCTACAGATGCATCAGCATGAGAAATTATTTTTCCCAAAATTGGAAAGGAATTCATGATACTCATTAAAACAACATACCAACAGGACTGCCATTTCATTGACAGACATTAGACAGTTTTAAATAAGTATTTGAATAATTCTATTTTCAGTGATTTGTATTTTCATATTTTGAAGTGATTAAAAGCACTAAATTAATTACATTACAATGACTTTAAGCGGGGCAAAATTAGCATTCCCAGGAGGTAAGCTGCTTTTGCAATGTACTTTTTTTCCTTTTCGCAATCATCGTGAGAAGTTCCTACAGCCATGGAAAGGGTAGTAGCTTTTATTAAGTCAGAAGAGGGAAAAAAAAATGCGTTAGTTAGTTCTCCTTAAGAGAGGGCAAAGAATGACATTTTAAAAGGTTAAATTTGGCAAATTAATTGGCAGTACCAAATGGAGAAATCAGTCCAACTGAACAGATAGCAACTTTTTCATACAATTCTAATGCATTTTGTAACTCTTTTCAATTGGCCCTGATAGCTGCTCCCAAGACCTAGAAACCTCTCTTCTGTTAGGTAAGGAAAAAGGACATTTATTTATTCAAATGAAACGTGTCAAAATTATATCAACTTCTTAGCATACAGAGATGTCTGGAGGAACAAGGATGAGGACAGCCAATTTTTTTGAACAGAAGTTATAAGAGCTTTAGGATATTCAGAACAAAGTGTTGTGGGCTTTCATAAGATGACAGAAACCATTTTAAAATCTAATTTTGGCACAGCATGACTCAATGATATGCCTCCCGGGTTTTACACCATCATCTCCACTAAGCCCATTTTCTCTGCTTCTTATGTCATATTTTTTCAAGCAGTTTCCCAGCCCTCTTTTTCCCTGGATAAAAGGCAACAAAAGGTAAAATTCTTACCCTGATGTGCCAGAATATATATATGTAATAGATTTAGTTTCTAAATATCTGTATTTGAGCCTGAGACTCTGAGCATGCAGCTCACTTATTCTAAGGGAAATGTTCCTGCATTCATACCGCATGTTGCTTAAGCAACTAGAACTCCACTGACTTCAATGAAATTCGTCTAGGATAAGAATGCAAAGTCTGGCCCTAATGCTGAGAAGAAAGTATTTTTCCCCTTTTGAACTATTTTATATGACAGACACAGAGGAAAAAAAAAAAAGAGTTAACATATACTAAGATTATTTGTTCTCAGTATTAAGTGTTGTTTAGTTCAGCAGTTCTCCAGAGAAAAGTAAAAAAAAAATTGTCCTTACAAATATATAACACTTAAACAATTTTGTAGTTTCCAGGGCAGATGCCAAAATCTGTCCTTCCCCCAAAGAGATTTCTGCAGCAACACGTTAAGCATGATATCACTGGAATCATCTAGAAAAAAATGCAACTTTGGGGGAAAACCTAGTGAGCTGCAGGAAATGTCTTTAGTAATTCAGCCATCCCATGACCTGGTGCTTCTCAAAACTAGAGCCTTCCTATTGTAAGAATGATACAGCACAAAGAAAAGGCACCCACTTCCACATGACTGCCATTTCTGACTTGTCCATAAATGGCTGAAAGCATTCTCTGATGGTTTTGGATAAGAAAGGTTTATCAATCATTTTAAGAGCTGTATAGAGATAATATTTGGGAAAGATGCTGATACCCTCAGTAGACTTCATTGCACTAAGTCCAGTCACAGTCCAGCAAGTTTGATTTAAACACAAGGCAAATAAACAAAAATTTTGTTCGCATTTCTAAATTTGCAAAGAGCAACAGGAGGAAAAGTCAACTTCATTGTCTGAAGTTTTTATACTGCCAAGGTTCAATACTTTAGCAGAAGAGTTCAGTCAAGAGATAGAAGGAAAAAAAATCCAGGAAAAAGTAAGTATGAGCTTTTAGATAGAAAGTCCACAGCCGTGTCAAGATACAGTATATCTTGACTTGAAATACAGTATAAGACTTCCAGATAACTCTTTCTGAAAGAGATCTGAAAACCATGCAAATGCATTCAGTGCACAGTTACCACAGTTTCTATTTCTTTTTGTACTTTATTTCATTTATGGTAAACAACTTATGAAAACAAGTCTGGTTATTACAGTTCTATTTCCAAGCATTTGTATTGACATGCTATTGTATTCAGCGTTAAATAACTTTGATTTATGATGCTAGAGGGAGGTACCACCCAGAGGTCTAATTATCCCCACCTCCCCTGCACTTTGTCTGCATGCCAAAAATCCACAATAACACATATGTGGGTTTCATTTGTTCAGAATGAGCAGGAGGCACTGACAAAGCAAAGGTACATGGGAGAAAAAGTCCTGGTTTACTTCATACGTAGAAGCTGGTAGAAAAGTAGGGCTGCCAACAGCCCTGAGTACCAGTCTGCTGAGGCCCCAGGAGAGCAAACTGCGAATCCAATTGGCTTCTTTTCCACAACTCATTTCCAAAAGGAAAAATGCCTTCCCACCCAGCTTTTGCATGGCTAAGTGAGCCATAGGGAACTAACCAGAATTTTCACTTCAGTCTGAGCTGGATAACAGTCTAGTGTAGCTTTAGCAAGCAACTTTCTTTTTCAGATGCTTTAGCAAAGTGAACCTCTAATTAATCAGCAGTAAACCGAGGCTGAGCCCAAAGCTAAATCTAACCAACGTCATGCTGGAACACCAAACTTCACAGTTCAGTGCATATCAGAGAGACATGATAGGACATCTGCAGGCAAATGGAATTTGCAGGGGGATGAGGTATTGCATCTCTGTCTGAAGTTATCCCAGTGCTTTCAGGCAGCTTCAGCATTTGCTGAGACTGCTTTGTCCCTGACGCAGTCTTTATTGGTATGTCTTGACAGATTTATATTCCTAAATTGATCATAAACCCCACTGTGTTTGTCTTTTAAACTAAGAATTAACAAAAACATGTAGTTCGAGTATTCAGTCAGGCATGCCTTGAAGGGGCTTTTCTAGATTTCAGCTTTGACCTAAAAAAAATATGGAGTATGACAGGTTCAGCTAACACTCTGAGCTATCTAGAGGTTTCCAAACCTCCCTAAACTAAAGACAGCCTTTGTGACTATATCATTACACTCTTCTATATCATTATATCCTAAGTGTAATTAGAATATGAGTATATAAAAATAGTGATTTGTTCCTGAGACTACAAACACATGAACCACGATTGCAAAAGCAAATAATTAATTTACAGTTATCTTCACCATGTGCTCCTGTTAGCAGAGATCTAATAGCAGAATGCTGCGATAGCATTTCCATTTAACCTATTCTATTCATTTTTTAAATGTACATTGTCTTGGTATTAGCATTAAGCTGTGAATATTTTCCAATTGAAATAAACTGTGGAGATCACCAACAATGTTAAAATGAGACTGTTCAAAGAAGCAGCTGGGTAAAAGCAAGGATAGCAAAATAAATGGCTTTATGTTCCATTTACACCTCTGCGTCTTTGACCTCCAGTCCTTGGGCCCACCTGTGAGGCATCCAACACATGACCTACAAAAAAAAAAGAAGAATCACTATATTGCTAAATGTTGCTTTTTCAAATTACAACGAAATCACATTTGTCGAGATAAAGCATGTTATGTAGTGCTTATTATGATTCCACAGTTACCGTTAGTCTCAGGAATTTGTTCCCACATTCGCCAATTCACAGAACCGGTAATTTTGCCTCTCGCAAATGGCATGATGAACTGACAATTTCATGTCATGAGGAGATTAAAAGTAGAGGTGCACCTTGAAAACAGAGTTTGCAAAGTCCTTTAAGCGTCTTTGAGCCACTCAGTAACCATCCACACTCTGCAAGGGAGCTCAATGGTCAGAGGTGTAGGTATGCACACCGTAGGTAAGAGATGAGAAACTCTGGAAGCTATCGAACAGTGAATTTTCACAGCAGATCAGCACAAACATATTTAGCACAGGGTTTTCTGTCACTGTGAAGTGTCAAAAGAAATTTGAGAACATTCCACAGTTTTTCTGCTCAGTGGTTTGCTTGTGCTCCTTTCTTCCCCTTAGTTTCTCTTTACTGACATGCTGCATGGCATGAAAAGTACCTTTTTATTACACTGTAAGGAATTATCTAACAGGACTTGACCAAATGAAATTTTGCTGACCTTAGTCTTTTCCTCCCATAGCCTTATAAAGAAGTGATTCAGAATAGCCACACAAAAAAAAGTAATAAATAAAATTTCCATTTAGGTAGCTAAGCCTCCATGGAGCAATGTGTCAGACTGTAATGCATAAAGGGGTCATTGACCTTTATCTTCAACTATGTTCTTCAGAATGATAAACACTAAAGGAGAAAGAAAACAACACAGGATAATTAAACAAAATGCCTCATAACCAGCTGTTTTCTGAAGAGTCAGTACATGTACACCAGTGAAAGTTCTGCGTCAACCAAAAATTACAGCCCAGTGGTACATAACATATGGGTGCAATTTATTTTCTGGGCTAAGAGAAAAACTTAAAAACACCTGTGATAACAAGTAGTAAATGTTGATTTCACTATGATGTCCACCAAATTTCCTATCATTTCTTTCTCAGGGTTCAGTAGTAGTTGTTTTGGATTCATTCCCAGCAATATCAGCTATTGGAAAAGTCAATAAAATATCCAAAAATACATTCAGTTTGCAACTGTTTTCACATAACATTTTCTTATTATATAAAAGCAACTTAAACACCAGTCTTGCAAACACACATCTGCATAAATCACAATCATAAAAAAAAAAAAAAAAAGAAGAAATGTTATATTTTTCTCCACAGACCTTGCATAAACCCATATCCTCTAAACATCAAACAACAGGCTTTGGTCTTGCACCACTGATGTCAGAGGGAACACGGACAGGCAAATAGAAGGAAGACTGTGAAAAACATTCATACGCAATGCGGATGATCATATTCTACAAAAAGCACTCTCAGAATGTTGCTAATTAATGAAGAATTTAAAATGCTGCTTTTGAAAGCACAACGAAACAACTCAAATTCAAAAATATTAAACCTTGAACTTGTAAAATTATGATGCAATTATTCGACAATGCTTTCATTTTTTTTGAAATATCACAACCAGATAAAGGCACACAGAGAGAGTAGTCATATCTTTTGTCCATGCTAATATGAAAGATCAGGGAAAATAAAAGATAAATCTTTCTTGTCTAGTGCTGGATCCGGCTAGCTCTTGTTCATTTTGGAACCTTTGTTTCTACTTTTGTTTTGTTTTCCCCATTTTGAAATTATTCATAGTGTTGTTTCTCACATGACTAGAGCATGTCTAGACTGTTCCCAAACTAACACTTAATGAAAGCAGGTTATTCTGATTGAAGGACAGTGGTTGTTTCATACTGTGGTTTGGGGTTTGCCTCTCTGACAGCTGTATTAAGGCATTTATTTTTGCCCTTTCATGAGGCCTTCAACACCATCTGGTATGGGACTGAGAATCACAGAGTCACTGTCTTCTCCAGGGTACGGAAAAACAAAGGGGCAATATCAGAAAAGCCGGAGCAGAGGTAGGAGGCATGATTTAGTCTGCCTCAGTGTGAGACTACCACAAAAGAATGTATTTTTTATAATGTGTCACAACTAGGTTTGTAGCCACATAAACAAAATACACAGCAGTCGTGCCAGCAGTGATCATAAATACATGTTTAGCATAGCAGCTATAATAACTTGCACATCATCATACAAGAACAAATTCTTGTCACACTCTTGTAGGTGGAAAAAAATATGCTCTCTAAAATGTTTCACATGAAAATTCAATGCTCCCATTACCAGAGAGTGCAGTTCTCACAGGACAAATAAGACTGCAGTCTGAAAACTATTTTAATAAATCAAAACTAAATACACTGCTGTCTATATTCTCTTTAAAGGCTTATTTTGACTCTGGCTCAGGGTTTTGTAGAGCAGATGTGGCAGTGAACATGTGCACACATTCTTTCTTCTTTATCTGCCTCTCTTTTTAAATATCATAGACAGAAAACAAGTAGCAGTTGCTCACAGCAGTCTCCAATCCCAGAGGATCCTCAAAGCTCCTTCTAATCCCTACTTTTGCTAATAAATGTAATATGAAGAATAACCAAGTGGGAAGCCATGAAGAATAACCAAGTGGGAAGCCCATCCTTTAAAATAAGCAGTGGTTATAATATCAGCCGGGCTTTATTCCCACTTCTGTCCCAATATTTTCTGGGACTACAACCACAGAAGTCCTTTTGACTCTCTTAGCCTCCATTTTCTTGTCTGTTTTCTGAAGGGGTTAATGATTCCATGCTTGCCTGTGACAAGCAGTGAGGCAGCACACCAGGGACAGAGGGATTGAATGCTAGTAAGGGCTCTCAACTTGTTGCCCTGAGGCAAGCCAGGGACGATGCACCAAGATGCCCGCAAGGGAATCAAGGGGGATTCACCTAAGAAGGTGACACGGCCAGCCCAGCTGAAGTGCCTCTACACGAATGCACGAATTGCAGCTTGGGCAAGAAACAGGATGAATTAAGGGACACTATGCTGCTAGAAAGCCATGATATAGTGGCTATTACTGAAACTTGGTGGGATGATTCCCATGACTGGAATGTAGGGATAGATGGGTACAAGCTCTTTAGGAAGGACAAGCAGGAGGGGAGGGGAGGAGGTGTTGCCTTCTACATCAGTGACCAGCTGGAATCAATGGAGCTCCACCTGGGGAAGGACAATGAGCTGGTTGAGAGCATATGGGTTAAGATCAAAGGAAAGACAAGGGAAAGCGATGTTACAGTAAGGGTCTGATACAGGCCACCTGACCAGCAGAACCAAGCAGATGAGGCCCACCATAGGCAGATAGAAGTGGCTACGCATTCACAGGCCCTGGTCCTCGTGGAGGATTTCAACCACCCTGACATCTGCTGGAGGGACAATGCAGCAAGGCACCAGCAATGCAGCAATTCAGGGTGTTCCTGGAATGCATAGATGACAACTTCCTCCTCCAAATGGTAGAGGAACCAACAAGAAAAGGTGCTATGCTAGACCTTGCTATCACCAGCAGGAAAGGGCTGGTGACCAATGTGAGACTCAGGGATAACCCTGGCTGCAGTGACAATGAAGCAGTAGAATTTAAGATACTCAGGGCATCTAGGAGGATGTATTCCAAGTTTATGACCCTGGACTTTAGGCATGCAGACTTTGATCGCTTCAGGGATCTGCCAGCCACAACCATGGGACAAAGCCCTAGAGGGAAAGGCGGCCCGGGGCAGCTGGTCAGTATTAAAGGATCACCTTCTCTGTGTCCAGGAGCAAAGTATACTGACAAAGAGGAAAGCAGGAAAGAATGCTAGGAGACCTGCCTGGATGAGCAAGGGGCTCCTGGACACACTGTCACACAAAAAGAAACTTTATAAGGAGTGGAAGAAAGGACAAGTAGAATGGAGGGCATGTAAGGAAGCTGTCAGAGCAGCAAGAGACCTGGTTAGAAAAGATAAAGCTCAGTTAGAATTTAATCTAGCCAGGGAGATCAAGGGGAATACCAAAAAATTCTGGAGGTATATTGATGACAAAAGAAAGACTAGGGAATGCGTAGGTCCCCTCAGAAAGGAAACAAGAGAACTGGTGGCAAGAGATATGGAGAAGGTTGAGATTCTCAACAACTTCTTTATTTCAGTCTTCACTGGCAAGGGCTCCAGCCACACTCCTGAAGTCACAGAAAATAATGGCAGAGGCTGGAAGAAAGAACTGCCCATTGTAAGTGAAGATCAGGTTCGTGACCATCTGAAGAACCTGAAAGTGTACAAGCCCATGGGACCCGACGGGATACAGCCACGGGTACTGAGGGAACTGGCAGACAAGGTTGCTAAGCTGCTCTCTATTACATTCCAAAAGTCATGGCAGTCCGGTGAAGTCCCCACTGACTGGAAAAAAAAGAGAAAGAAGGATGATCCAGGGAACTATAGGCCAGACAGTCTCACCTCTGTGCCTGGTAAGATAATGGAGCAGATCCTCCTGGAGGCACTGCTGAAGCAGAAGAATAACAAAGAGGTGACTGGGTACAACCAACACGGCTTCACCAAGGGCAAATCATGCCTGACAAACCTGGTGGCCTTCTATGGAAAGGTCACAACATCAATAGACAAGGGAAAAGCAGCTGATGTCATTTAGCTGGACCTGAGCAAAGCCTTTGACATTGTCCTGCACGACATCCTGGTCTCCAAGCTAGTAAAACATGGGTTTGATGGATGGACCACTCGGTGGATGAAGAACTGGTTTGACGGCCACACCCAAAGAGTGGCTGTCAATAGGTCCATGTCCAAGTGGAAGCCAGTGACAAGTGGAGTCCCTCAAGGACCAGTACTGGGACCAATCTTGTTTAACGTCTTTGTCAGCGACATGGACAGTGGCATTGAGTGCACCCTCAGCAAGTTTGCTGATGACACCAAGCTGTGTGGTGCGGCTGACATGATGGAGGGAAGGGATTCCATCCAGAAGGACCTTGACAGGCTGGAGAGGTGGGCGCATGCCAGCCTCATGAGATTCAACAAGACCAAGCACAAGGCCCTGCATCTGGGTCGGGGCAATCCCAAGCACTGATATAGGCTGGACAGTGACTGGCTTGAGAGCAGCCCTGAAGAGGAGGACTTGGAGGTGCTGGTGAACAAGAAGCTCAACACGAGCTGTCAGTGCACGCTTGCAGCCCAGAAAGCCAACCGTATCCTGGGCTGCATCAAGAGAAGTGTGGCCAGCAGGTCAAGGCAGGTGATTCTCCCCCTCTACTCCACTCTCGTGAGATCCCATCTGGAGTACTGCATCCACTTCTGGAGTCCCTATTACAAGAAAGATATGGATGTGCTGGAACGTGTCCAGAGAAGGGCCACGAGGATGATCAGAGGGCTGGAGCACCTCTCCTGTGAAGACAGGCTGAGAGAGCTGAGGTTGCTCAGTCTGGAGAAGAGAAGGATGCGAGGAGACCTTATTGTGGCCTTCCAGTATCTGAAGGAGGCCTGCAAGAAAGCTGGTGAGGGACTTTTTAGGATGTCAAGTAGTGATAGGACTAGGGCGAATGGATCCAAACTAGAGGAGGGTAGGTTTAGATTGGACGTTAGGAAGAAGTTCTTCACCATGAGGGTGGTGAGACACTGGAACAGGTTGCCCAGGGAGGTGGTAGAAGCCCCATCCCTGGAAGTTTTTAAAGCCAATTTGGATGGGGCTCTGAGCAACTTGGTCTAGTGGGAGGTGTCCTTGCTCGTGGCAGGGTGATTGGAACTAGATGATCTTTAAGATCCCTTCCAACCCTTACAATTCTATGATTCTATGACTTTTAGATGACAAGCTCTACAGCACAATGATTTTTGCACTGTCTGGGTAACTTTAGGAAAGTCAAACCAATGGAATCATACCTGTTCCAAATATTTGCCCCTTTACGTCATTGCATAAATCAGATTGTTGTGCCTTCACCTTCAGCTTTCATTTCTGCCTACCTACACCTCTTGTGCTTAAGATCATCCCTTCTCATTCTTTGTCTGAATTTGGGATGCTCAAAATTGTATACCGCTTGATCCAAAAATGGCTGTTCTAATAGCCCATATGCTTCACCATTTAATCACTTTTTCAAGTATCCATGGCAGAGCCCTGTCAGATCCACCATTGCTGCCCTTCAGGCTGGAGCCTCAAGCTCAGTTCTGCTGGGAAGAATGGAACTCTTGCTCTCCATGCAAGTAGTTTCTCCTTTCTCCTTAGTATTCTTAATTAGTAATTCCTTGCCATAGAAAGGTGCTTAAGATCTTCCCAGCTACATGTCTCTATTGTTCTAACAATACTCTTACATCTCACTTTTATTGAATATATATCTTATTTCTAAAATACTGTCTTTTAAGGAATTTTACTTTACTAATGTGGTTGGAATCAAGTAGGGACATGTACCGCCTTTCTGTGTATTCTCCTACTGTCAGCACTTCAAATATTAAGCATTTATTCAACCATGTATTTCTGATTGTTCACTCCATCTATTTAGTCCTTCTCTTTTTCTCTTGATATCCAGGAGCCAGGGCCACAGGCTTCTGAAGTTAGTTCAGATGGTTATCTGCAATTTCTCTTTGTAGTGCTCTTCGAGGTCAAATCCATTACAGCATGTGCTTAGACTGACTTTCCACACTTAACTCTGGCGGGCTTACTGTGACACACTCAGCAATTCACCTCAGAATCTGTTATCCATAGACACAGCAGATGTTAAATCTGATATAGAAAAAGAGCCTGTTTCCTGCCTCCCCTTCACCTTAAAAAGTCTTGTGAACAGAGTGACATTTTTCTGAAAAAGATGAACACAATACTAGAGGCTAATTAGTATCACTGCATCCAAAATGAAATGCATCCACAAAAATTGCATTCACATAACATACAGTACAGCCACAGTCAGGAAGTTTAATCACACTGGCCATCCGAAAGAGCTTAGAGATTGTGTTTTCGTTCTGTCGTATAGTATCAAACGGGAAAGAAATGTACATCAGCAAATAAAGCTCCTTAAATATTTGCAGCTGTTTTGTAATGGAAATCACAGAAGCAATATAACAGTATTTTCTTATGCCCCGCAATCCTGGGCAAACTACTGTATATAAGGCTTTTTCTGAAATGGAGGAACTGATTTGAAATCCATCACAGACATACTAATGCTGAAGTATCCACTCTCAAATACCTGCAATTCATATTCCAAGTTGTAGACTGATACATCAGCCTATTGCGTCTGGAGGCTGGGGATTCTTCTTCCACAACTTTCAGAGGGATTTTCTTCTTAATCTGATGAAGATGGAGGTGATTATAGTCATTAGGATGAAGACAGCAATACAAAAGGAGTGAAGAAATATTAACCCTTTAAGTTAATGTTCTGAATTTGGTTGGCATTTCCAGACTCCCCAGTCCAGCAGTGACCAGGATGGCAAGAAGACTGAAACAGCCAAATTGAGACAGCAGAAACTGAGAATGGCTCACCCTCGATTAACATACTGAAATATTCATCTGCCCCAAATAATAAAAAAGCAGAAGCTGTGGGCAGGGCGAGGAGAAGAGACTGATGAGACTAATACACTTCATATCAAGCAAGGGCATCTTGCTGTGACTGTGACATCTATATTTTGAAAACAAAACTGGTTACCTATGATTTCCAAGGACACTCATGGGGCTGCTCATCCTAAGGACAACCTGTCTCTCCCTGCTTCTCTAGCCAATGCTGTCGTCATCACCCACAAGTGGTACAAATTTTGACAACCTATGAGCATTCATTAGCTCCCTCTTCCACAGCCTTTTATCTTAAAATGGACATTGCCTATCATTAGTCCAACAGACATCTTGCTAACGTTAAGAATGGATGGAAAAGGAGGGAGTTAGGGTTTACAGATAAGTTTACTTTTATCTTTTTCATTCATTTCACATTCCAAGCTTATCATTTCAGAGCTGAGTTGGTCAGACATGCCTAGGCATGTAAAAGTTTCCGTACTAAATCTGCAGCTACTTTGCCAAAAGCCAGTAGAAACACCCTAGAATGTTTTGTGACAATAAAAGGAGTAAAAATGCAGCTCTAAATGTTAGAAAAGCAAAAAGAAAAATATGTGGCCGTATCATCACAGAGCCATAAATTTCTTCTCTTAACTATTCAGAAAAGCATCTTTGATTTTTAGTAAAGTTGCTTTGTATCTCAAGAGGTACACTGCAGTAGCTTGATTACTATCATGTAATGTGGCATTTGCTGAGATAATGATTTTTTTTTTGTGAATGGCTCAGTCAATAAGCACATAAAATCCCAGTATTTTGCCAGTGTCTGTGTTATTACTGCCCTCCGGCCGAAGTAATTATACCTTTCTCCTTTTCAGAAAACTTACCCGGAGTTTCTTTTCTCCTTATTACAACTGCTCTGCTTAGATTTAATTACACAAGGTTTCCTTCTTATTGTTTGCACGTCCATGCAAATGAGCCGCAATAGACTGGCTAACGTGCTTGGGTCAGAACACTGTATCAGGTACAATTATCCGAATGAATAAGCAAAAAAACATAGTATTTCTTTGAAATTCAAATATTATTATACAAAAATACATATTTCACAAGTATATCATACTCAAGTTTCTGAATAAATGAATTTATTTCAGCTCATAAAAGAAAGTCACAGTTGAGCAAGCTACTGATAACTGAAGTGAAAGAGGTCACAATGTTAGGGATATTCTTAAAGACTTTACTGATTCAGGGCCTTAACCTCTCAGGAGCACTTTGATTCATAGCTTGAGGAAGTGGTTATTTTGCTCTTTCTTTCAGTGCATTCTTATTTATAAAGATTTTCCTTCCTGACGGGACCTTATGGCCTCTGCTGTGCTGTGTTTCTGCTCAGTAATCTCACCAGTTTATTAAGATTTCTAAATATGTAATTAGAAACTTTTACATCTGGCGCTTGGACCCGTTAAGGGATTGAAATGGGAGGAACACAAATCTTTTTGCTGAGAACTTAATGGCCTGAAGTACAGCTGCAAAGTTTGGGAGAATCTTTTTGAGCACCATTTATGGATCACAGTGTGAACGAGGGGAGTGATTGCCCTCTTCCTCGTCTTTTGTGTCTACCGTGGGATAAGAGCAGAAAGAAAGGGAAGAAGAAAAGTTTTCAGGTGGCATAGAAAGAACAGAAGCAGAAGGAAAAGAACCTCTTTAAACTGAGCATACCTGGGCAAGGGGGACAGTTCAAGTAAACCAATTTTTCAGCTTCACTTTTCAAGACATTGAGGAAAAAAAACATCTGCTGTGATGTTCTAACAGTTGGCAAACCTAATTAGACACTCACTTGATAAAGGGTTATGATGCTTATATAAGACAGGAGTATCTCCCTGGTAGCAGTACAGTGAGAAGAGAACAGGTGAGAGTGGAAACAAGAACCATATAGCACTGTATGGAGGGAGGAGACTTCCTAGTTGGGAGTGAAAGTCAGAAACAGGTGGGAGGAATCCAGCGCTGCACATACCTGTGGGCTCTTTTATTGTTTCAGACAGATGTACGTTCTTCTTGTGCAAAGTGCAGCACGTTTGCATCTCTCAACCTGACACAGCCTGCATGTTTGTCCTGTTCCTAACTACCATGTTTGCCTCAAAAGGTGGTCTGAAAACTCAAAAACCCTGACCATCATGAGCACTGTGGGGCTGAATCTGATCTGCACTGGCTTGAAGACAGTGGACAGTGGGCTGTGGGATGTTATGTAGGATGTCTGTGAATAAGGAAGGTGATTGCTGACACGAGGTAGGAAAATAAGGTAAGGGGAAAACACTGTGGAATCCTCTTAAAGAGCAAAGCACCTGGAGAACCTGAGCACAGGGACCTCAGTGTGCCCAGTGAGCAGCCACCAGGAGGCTACCAGGGCTGCATGGCACAGATCCCTTGGCCCTCTTTTCTGAACACCGAGCATTTTCCCCCGAGATGAGAGCATTAACACCTTTGAAATATCCATGCTGAGGAGAATGGAAATGGACCCTGCAGTACCTGTTGGTCTGGCTTCCTTCTAATGAGAGCTGAGAAACATTCGCGTGGGTGCTGTGAGCATTGCCAGTGCCCATGCTGTGCAAATTCCACAGGTAAGCAAAAGACTTGAGTTTCTATTAGTCTCAAGCTGGCATCTTTCACAAGTGTAAAAATTCTATTTTAAAACAATGTTCATTCACCTGCTTTCAAAGAGTGTCAAACTAGCACATTGCAAAGATGAGAGACACTGCGTACCTTTCCAAACACATCTCCTGACATCTGGGAGCAGAGTAGTGGCTTTTAGCTTATCAGGCCAGCAGGTTCATAAAGCAGCCCAGGAGTATGACAAGACCTTCAAGTGCGACAAAGTTTTGCTGGTCAGCTTTGAATGATCTTCCGCTGCTTTATGATGCACCTGTCAAGAGGTTGAACTGATGCTAAGTTTTCGGAGCGTACTTGTATTGACTTTTCCGATAACCTTTAACTACCAAATCAAGCATGAAAACCCACCGAACAGATGCTAAACTTTTTCCTAATAGTCATTCTGCTCCATTTCCTGTATCCTACACGTTGACGTTTGTTGCATATTTAGCAAAAATCTGTATTGCTGCACAGCAGATTTTGATAAATCCCCAGTGTCAGCATGAAACTCAAGTAAAAAAAAGACCTAGTATGGGGGCTATCTGTCAGCTGAGGCACAAAACAATGGCTTAACAAGTTACTGTGCATTAGTCTGAGACAGCAGCCATTTGTGCGCACGCCTTTCACGTGAGCATATATAAGATGATGAGGATGAGATCGGCTCAGAGATATTAAGAACTGCTCTGCAGACATGCAGCAGCTTGTCAAGCTGCCAAAGCATGATTTTGTGTCTGAGCCTGGCTGCATAACCTATGCTGGGTTAATATCCAGAGTTTTTCCATTACCCATCTGTTTATATGGGCGTAAGGTGATGTTGTCAGGTACTAAACACCAGTCAGCAGCTCTGAGAGTCTTTTTATCAGTTCTTCATCCTACAGCTGCATGTAGGAGCTCCGTCTGCAATGATGACTTTGCCACGTTAATCATACAGCAATGCCTATGGTGGCAGGAGACAGTCCTCAGTTTAAGAACTGACAATTTTAACAAAAGAGGCAGATGCAGCAGCTAGAATTGCCTCATCTAATTTCAGCCATTTTAAAAACCATCTTGGAGCGTGATCCAGTTACTTAGGCTCCCTTTGAAGTAAAAGAAAAAGCCATGTACATTAAGAGGGCATTTTTCCCAACTTAGACACTTCTTTCACCAGAGATGAGTGTCATGAATGTCTCCCCTCCTCCTATAAATATAGGAAGAGCCCGGATGGTTAGCTTGACACCCAACCCTTGCAGGACTGAGGATTAAGTAAGATACTTATCCCAAAAAGAACAGTAAACTGAGGCTGGGAATGTTGGAGTTACTCAGCCTGGAGAACAGAAAGCTCCAGGGAGACTTTATTGCAGTTTTCCAATACTTAAAGAGTGCCTATAGGAAAGATGGAGACAGTCTTTTTAGCAGGACTGTTGTGACAAGAAAAGGGTTAATGGTTTTAACTAAAAGAGGGTAAATTTAGACGGGATATGAGATAGACAGGAATTTTTTACAATGACGGTGGTGAAATACTGAAACAGGTTGCCCAGAGACGTGGTAGATGCCCCATACCTAGAAACATTCAGGGTCAGGTTGGACATGACTCTGAGCAGCCTGATCTAGTTAAAGATGTCCCTGCTCATTGAAGGGGGATTGGACTAGGTGACCTTTAAAGGTTCCTTCCAACTCAAAGCATTCTGTGATTCTACAACATTACATCCATGCAGCTGATAGAATGCTGGGGCACAGGAGTATCACCATCAGCTGTCTGGGAGCTGTGTTAGTCCCAGACCCGAGCCCAGATCCTCTCAGCAGCAAAGCTACAGGCCCTTCCTCTAGCCGAGGTTCCCTCTCCCTGTGGTATTTCATCTGCTGCTCAGTCCCAAAGTGGAGTCACAGGAGTCCCTGCTGTGCCTGCAGTGCGCCATGAAGGATTTCCTATTTCACACACTAAATGCGTTGCTGGTTCCCCACGAAGCAGAATAATTCATTATGTTTAGTAAACCAGGAGCTTGGATACATAATGCTAAACCACTATCAACCATGGCTCAGTTGCTAAAAAACAAGAAAGTTAATTTTAAGGAAAGAGAAGAATAATGAGCGACTGCAACATTATCTACAATTAATTATAGTTATGGTTCCAAACAATTTCAAGACATTTTTGGGTTTTAATGCAGCTGTTGATGCTCACTTTTCTGGCTAGCTGTGCTGGACTCTCTCTGAACAGTGTGCTGTCTCATTCATTGCTTTGTGGACTCACTTTCAGAAAGCCATTTGGGCTACAAACTTGCTGGATTATCTATTATCACAGACAAAGGAGACAGTTATTGCATGAAGCCCAGAGAGCGCACCTGCATGCTAATGAGTTAAATGTCATGACAGAAATGCAATACCAACGCTCCACGCTGCCCTTTAGAAAATGATTTACTTCTGTAATATTTTAAACAGAAAATTACAGTGTAACTTCTTGTGTCGATATATAATTTATTTTCTGATAAATAACTAAATGCATATTTATTGCACCTCTCTTTTAATCCGCTGTTATGCTTTTCACAGCTTCTCACTGCCCTAGAGGTACTGCTCAGGATGATTACAATGTTTGCTGTCTGAGACTGTTGTACTCTTAAAGCTTTGTTACAATGAAGGGGTTTGGACCAAGAAAAAAGCTTTCATTCCCCTCCAAACACTGCCGAGTTATTTATTTTGCTATTTTTGTTTTACTTTACCTTAAACTGGTTGCTGGTACCAATAAAGAACAAGCTGAAGACGGCATTAGCTATAAAGCATATAGCGCTGGCTTTTTTAAAATCTGCACTGCAACTGTGATGAAAATCAACAATGCTAGTAAAGTCAGGGCTAAGGCTGCAATCACACTTTGATACTCTTACGGCAGTTAGGAATTACAGCAGCACACAGGACACGTATCAGCATAGATGGAGCCATGGGTTGCAACATACAACAGTGCAGCGTATTTGCAAGCTGATTTCAGACTTCTGCAATGCAGACCCAAAGAAACTGAAGAGAAACTTTCTTTTTCTTCTGTGGTTTCAGGCTGATCCACTTTGGCAGTGACTGAGAGTTATTGTAAGATGGTTGGCTGACCACCCATGTAAAATGAGATGGATTAACTTTATTTACTTAGTGGCCCTATCCCTTCTTCATAACTGATGAATGCCTACATCACTGAACAACTTCTCATGAATAATATGAACTGGAAGTGACTGGTGAATTTCTAACTTCTAATTTTTAGTTTTTAAAATACTATAAAGGAAAAGACTGTGCTCCTCTAGCTCCCTTCATGCATAGCCTCAGAGAGCTTTAGTTAAAGTCTCACCAGAAAATGCCACGGATGCATTACTGTGCCTATCAGAGTAGCCTGTCACACCAAAGCTACACATAAACTAGGGAGGACAGAGCAGTGAAGAGGAACTACCTAATCTCACATCTAGCTTTATGCTTAAGCCACCAAGCCCTTCTCCAAACACAAAAATAAATGTAAATTCTGCATAAATTATGCAATTGAATGTCTAGCATCGGTGCTGTTGAAAAACTACCTCCAGAATTAGGTGTTACCAAAAAGAATGTCTCATTTTAATTTAATTAATATATTGCTTGTGCTGCATCCCTGTGTGGTAGCTGTCTTCTAATGCAGGTTTCAGAAGAGCACATTCAAGCCAGACCTTATGTAGGAAGCAGAATCAGGGGACTTGAGTAGTTTTCTTTGTCCACCCTTCAAACGTCTTATGTTCTCTTCAGCCCATCATTTTTGCTCCAGGTCCATACCAAGCTCTGGACTTACACAGAAGATCACTAGATGCCTAGAGGGTCTTTGTCCCACCCCATCTTCTCATTCTGTAGAAGATAAGACAAGGCACACACCATAAGACTCCTTGCAGCCCTGCAGAGGTAGCGACCCCAGAACGCAGCCCAGACAGAGCCAGAGCAGGGTGTGCACCCGCCTCATATAAGCACTATTTCAGAGAGCAGTGAGGGGTTCCTGCAACTCCCATGGCCTGCCCCACTCTGCTGTTACTGTGGAGATGCTTGTGGACAGAGGAAGCTCAAAACCACTGGCCTCACGCTGAGGCTCCACAAGAGGAAGAGCCTCCAGGACAAGCCTTTGTGCCTTTGTTGTGCAGCCCCTGCTGTGCTGCTTCCCCTTCCTTCTCTGCACAACAGCAGAATGAACGAGGGGAGAAAAAGAATATGAAGGTATTTTTCACAAGTAATTTTAAAGTACCTTCCGTATGACTATTCCACGGCACCTCCATCCATCCTATGCCCCTATCCTGTCTGGACGACTTCTCTTTTGGAAGAAGGAAAGAAGGGGGAAACTACTGTAATATTTCTGAAGTGCAGGGATAATGTGGCAGCACGTACCCTTTCTGCTACATTCAGATTTCAAGGGAGAGACTATTTCCACCAGACAGAGTCCTAATTTTGCTCCCACTGCTCTGAGAGGGAAATTGTTGAAGGAAGCAAAAGCGTGCCCGTGCTCCTGCAATAAATCTGAGAGGCTACTGACCTCCTCCCATGAGCGGTGCACATTATACAGGCCCTTTACAATGCAAACTCTGGTACATAAATACACCCTGAAGGCTTTTAAGAGTGAACGTTATTGAATCACTGGGCTGACAACTCATAGCAGCAATAGTCTGTTGTGTAAATACATGCTTGGGGACTGTTCCAGGTCCTCCTTCAGCACTCTCAGCATGCAAACAGAGTGCTTCAACACCCAGCGTGAGATGATAATTTCTGATTCTTCCATTTAGAGAATTCCCCAAAGGTGGCCCTGGGCCATCTATTTTTTTGGAACAATGTCAGCAATATGCACATTATGTCTGTAAAGAATGATGCTCTTACTGAATCACAGAAACAAGAAAGCCATTTAACACATTCAGACCAAAAGAAGACAAAACTATTTTTACCAGCCAGGAATAAATCTCAAAAACACTAGCTTTATATATCTGCTGAAAATTCAGACATTGTCTTTGATACGTAATAGCTGTGCAGATGGAGAATTCTCCTTAGTGGTTTTTACTGCTTCTCTGGAAAATGGGGCATGATTCTCCCTTGGCTGGGTTTGCTTGAAGGCAGTCCTTGCCTCCCTCCTCTCCCTCTGCCTCAGTGGCTGGCAGCGCTCTCAGGAGGCACGTGTCCTGCTGCTCCGCTGCGTTACTTAAACAAATCCTGGTACAAAAGCCCCACGAGGAGCTGAGAACCTCAGTATTCCTCTTTGCCTCTGTTAACTCCCCTAAACCAAGCATGCTAATTAGGCTTTGGGAAGCAGAATAATGCAAGCTGCGCAGGATTGCGGCCTTAGACAGCTCCTGTACTCCCGCTTCCTCGCTGCCTAATTAACTGACTTTATTGAATCCCTTCTTGGGTGCAGGGTGTTGATGCATCAGCTAATCAAAACAGAAGAGAAGCTAGCACTTACAGAAAATGACAATATCAGGAGTAGGCAGGGTGCTTTGTGTTATGTGTCACAGCTCATAATGGAGTGCAGTGGTTGACATCTTTATTAGCTCCTAACTTGGTATATGGTCTATGGTCCTGTGTGTGCGCGCATGCGTGTGTCTGCCTGTGTCAAGGGAAAAAGAACAAGCAGATGTGTAGAAGGTAACTTTAAAACCTTAATATAGCACACAGTATTTCTGTACACTGTAGAATGAAAAGCTATTGCAGAATAGATATGGAGAGTTTTAAAATATTTTACTACACATGGACAGAAGTGGGTAAAAGGCCTTAAAAATAGTTATATTTTAATACTGGTGTACCGAATTTTTTTTTAAAAATACATATTTGTAAGTGCTTGTCTTAAAAAAAGTTTTTACAGATTCTGAAGGTATAATGAGGTCAATCTGCAGTCATGCAGAGTACAGTATGAACGAACTAATGAAAACTAATTTCAACCATTTCCTGTAATGCATACCCTGCAGAATATATCACCTCCAGATGCAAAAAAGAAAATGATCAGTAAAGACTTTACTCATTTAAGACCCACCACAGAGCTAAATACAAGGGTACATGCTGCTTTTTAAAAATGTCAGAAATCCATTTCACAGCGTTAATGATCTCTCAATGCCCACTTCATATTTAATCAGCAAAATACTAACATTTTCTCAAGAACTGACCTGTCTTTGACATTTATCATATCCATACACTGTTCAGTCGGAAGAATCAAGTATAAATGAGGAAATTTTGAAAATCTAAATAATGTGACTACCCAAAGCTAAGCAAACATAAGACTGTTCAGGGGAGTCAAGGTAACAATGAGTATTCACTCCAGGGAGTATCTAGCTGTGTCATCTGCTTTGCTGTCATTCTAGTCTGTTATCCTGCAAAAAATCTACACACATTATCTCCCCCCATCCTAAATTATCTTACTAAGGACCTTGGTCTCAACCTTCACTGATTCCCATAAGAATAAATTCTCTACTTTTGAAAGGGTTTTCCCTCTTTTATTAATCTATCTGTTTCTGCAAGTAAAATACTGCAAGCCTAGACTAAAACCACACCTGCTTCACTAGATACTGTGCGAGCATCTTCTTACAGCTCTGCAGATTTATTTCCATATTGACCTAATTATCATTTCTTCTATTTAACTTTTAAGTGTCCGTAAACCAAGATGAAGTTAGCTAAATGCCATGAAGCATCCATGGTATTTCACTCAAGACCAGCAAGCTCATTTAACCACTGATCTCAAACAGACATGAGATTTAGGAACAGAAAGACTTGAGGAATTTATACTCTGCTTTTTTAAAGGATATGAGTTTGCTTTACAGAAAGCACTCCAAGAATTAGATAAGACAGCCTTATAAGACCAAAGGTTTCTGATAAAATATCATTCTTATTCGTACTCTGTTCTCAGAAATGCAGTAGCTCTGATACTGTAAATTTTAATAGCAGTTCATAATGCTCTCCCCGCCCTTTTTTTTCTTGAAACTGTTTCAAAAGCTTAAGATTTAATCTGTGAATTATTTTTAAAGATAATTGTGGTGATAGATGTAAATATTATAGAGACTGCATGTTTTTAGGGTTCTTTTTTTAGATACTGTCTTAGAGCAACATCTAGTGGTAAACGAGCCCTGCATCCTCCCGCAAAATAACTTGTGATACAAGAGTTACAATGATAATTATGACAGGTGTACATGCTCACAAGCTCACACTGTGGGAGGTATTATCCCCAGCCAGTCTGGGGAGTCGCTTACACATCTTTACAGCATTTTCGTTATATTCAGAGTGTAGCCATTAAAAAGTCTGAACTCAGACATTCAAATTGATAAGAACTATTAAGTACCTTATCTTGTTTTTTTTGCATTCGCACTCACGTTTAAAACCTTACTTCTTTTATTGTCTTAGTTCATCCGAAAGAAGTTCAAATCAGAAAAATATACATGAACACTTTTTCCCGATACAGCACACAATTTCTCTATTTGTTTGGCTAGGAATTATTTGCACAAGATTTGGCACCCTGAGTCAAATAGTTAATTGTTATTCTTTTCTGCAGTCTCTTTGATTTCAATAGGAATCAAACCTATTTAATTGATTTCACATTAAATCAATTTCAATTATGTGCTTGAGGAGTTATGTTTGTACCTTAGACTACTGTGGCAAAATTCCTTTTGTCTCTGAGTTGCTTTACAAACATCCTCAGCACAAAGGAAGTGATAGAGTGGCTTTGGTGGGTATCTGGCATCCAGCCAGGGTCAACCTTCCACGAGTCTTGGGGAAATTGAACCATAAGCATCTTGTTTAATTATATCAAACTGCAAAATAATTTTTTTTACAAAAAAAAGTCACAAATCTATTTAAAGCAATTTTATTCTATTAATAAAAAGCTTTCAAAGATGCATTTTCTGCAATTAAATAGAACTCATTTTTAAAAAAAATTCCATTTCACTCACAGTAGTTTAACAGAAAGAATAAGCGAAAGTACCAGACAATAAATACAAAATGTCGTTTGACATTTTAATGATAATATGTTAAATTAAGGAGTAGCAGCGTGTAGGATTAATGTGTAGTTTGCCTTTAGTTGCAAATCAACATGACTCTATAATTAACAACAAATAACAGTCAAGTATTTCTCAAGAAGAGAGTTTAAAATTAAAACAACGATGCAAGAATAAAACCAGGAATTAGTTCAATCAAGATTTCTTGCCTTATGGTAGAAATTATGGCTGAAAACACTTGATGTATTAATTCATCCATACAAGTGCTATGTAGACTATTATTAAACAACATTATTGCATTTTGTTGCTTCTCAATTATCTTCAGCTCAAACTGAGCACAACAGACAAATTTCTAACAGCACGTCCATGTGATTGCCACGAACTAAACGACCTGTGACAAATACCACATCAACTCTATGACTGAGAAACACTGGGCAGTGTCTGAGAGCAGGGGGAGGGAATTATAAATAAAAGATACCACAGCCACAGAAACCCTCAAAACAAAGAGAAGGCTGTAGGACTACTTCTCCACCATAGGACGTCAAGCCAGCAATGCAATCATAGGCGATATGATGAGAGAAGGAGAGCTGAGCTCCTTACATGCATGGCAAGCCCAGATCTAACGGACACTAGTCAAGAATAAAGATGACATGCTTACTTTGTAAATGTATCAGAATAGCTAACGGAATAACATTTTTAAACAACAATATATATTACTGAATCCAGTGTGGCCTCCACATCATTCTGGCATGCTACAGGATCTCTGTGAAACCTTGGGAAAGGATGACCAGTTCCACTTCATTCATGCACGTATTAGGGCACACTTTTAAAGACTGACAATATCCCTGCCCTGTGATGAAAGAGGGTATTCATACAACACAGCTTTAGCCATCTAATTTAAACAACTATTCTCCCTCAGTTCTTACCAATAGCCAGGGAGAAACAAGTTTTTCCTGGAGGTGATTCAGACCACGTAAATCAGAGCTCTCTGGGGAGCCTGACAATAGGAAGAATTTGGGTAATAGGTTGGTCATATCCGCTGCCTAAGTCTGGATGATGTGAACACTTTCTTAAATCTTTTCAGATTGATTCAGCTGCTCATTATGAGCTATTGTACTTGAACAATTTGATGTTTAAAACTTGGTTTGGTTTGAAACATTTCCCTTTCGTCCTATCTGGACAAGAAAGTGGGATTTATTTCATATATTTAAATAGGATTCTTTTATAACCCAAAGGCAGCTGAAAGGATTCTGCTGAATCCAAATATTCTCTCAAGTGTGGAAAGCTATGTCATAAAGGCAAATCTTACAGGAATTAATGAAAGTATAAAAACAGAATTTTATAACAGAAACCGATCTGAAACGTAACATCCTGATGACCTCTCTGTAAAGCATTAGGTTGAAGCCCTTTTCAGATATACATCTATTTAAACACATACTGTGTGTAAGCATCTTTAGGAGTTGAATTATTGGGTCTAACAAATTTGTAGGAGATATAAGCATATGGATAAAGACAATCTGAGAATATGTGACTACTATGGTTAAGCTTATTCAGAAGTCTTTTTGCCAAGTATTACATTACAATCCCTTCACCTTTTCAATAACTTATTTTAAGAGCAAATGGTATTTAATCATCTGTAGTGTTCAGTATCTGAGAGAATTTCTTACATTTCAACCTTAACATTATAAATTCAGGATTGCATCATTCTTGTCAAGATCATTGTCGCTAGCTTAGTTTTTTCTCTGCTATTTTCTGTCCTTAGAATGTCAAAATAGAGCAAGAGTCTGGTATCTGCTAGACCGTGTGGAAGAATTAACTTCTCCATCTTACACAGTTTAGTGATCTGACAATACTATTTCATACATTTGAAGCCTCACTAATAGACATGTTTAGTTAAAGAGTTTTACTTGATGGAATAAATAAATAAATGACAAAACAAATGTATTATTGATTTTCAGAGTAGGATTCTGATGGTTTGCAAAAGAAGTATATTACATCAAAACCAGAAGAAACATCAGTCTGAACTTTGGCAGTAGCAATAATCTAGGAACAGTGTTAAATTTTTAGTGACAAGAGTCACAGGATCACAGAATGGTAAGGATTGGAAGGTATCTCTGGAAATCATCTAATCCAACCCCCCCTGCTAAAGGACATTCACATAGAGCAGGTTACACAGGATGGTGTGCAGGCAGATACTGAGTATCTCCACAGAAGAAGACTACACAACATCCCTGCACAGCTTGTTCCAGTGCTCCATCACCCTCAGAGTAAAGAAGTTTTTCCTTATGTTTAGCTGAAATTTCCTGTCTTCCAGTTTGTGTCCATTGCCCCTTGTCCTGTTGCTGAGCACAACTGGAAAGAGATTGACCCCATCCTCTTGACTCCCACCCTTTATATATTTATAAGCATTGATAAGAGCCCCTCTCAGAAGATCCTCTTCTCCAGGCTAAACAGACCCAAGTCTCTCAGCCTTTCTTTGTAAGAGAGAGATGCCAGTCCCTCTCTACAACTACCTGAAAGGAGGTTGTAGCGAGGTGGGTATCAGTCTTTTTTCCCCAAGTAGGAAGCAATAGGACAAGAGGAAATGGCCTCAAGTTACACCAGGGAGGGTTAGATGATTGGATATTAGGAAAAAATTCATCACCAAAAGGTTTCACAAGCACTGGAACAGGCTGTCCACGGAAGTGATGGAGTCTCCATCCCTGGAGATACATGAAAGACATGTAGACATGGTGCTGAGGGTTTAGAGGTGGACTTGGCAGTGCTGAGTTAACAGGTGGACTTGATGATCTTAAAAGTACTTTCCAACCTAAATGATTCTATAATTCTATGTTTATTATTTGACTTGATCTGGTTATTTGTTTTTAACAGACTCAGATAGGCTAGTATTCTGCATCTGTAGAAATCCTAGTAAAGTAGAGTGACACTGAATAGGCCTGAAAGCCGTCTACTCCGTTCATACTCTCATGGCAACACTTTATAAAATGTTGAGTTTCATCAGCTCCTGAATTGAAAAGATTGATTTGCTTGTCATGTTGAATAGAGTCTAAAAGAAGTTTAAAGAACAATTGACCCTGAGCAGACCTGCAGCAAAGTCTTCTGGGCATCAAGCAGAAGGCAGCTCAAGATTTCCAAGATAACTCAAATTGTCTTAGTTATGAAAAATAGGAGCATAGCTCACTGTGGACTGAAAAACTCAGGAGGATTTCCATAATTAAGACTAAGAGAAAAGCTTCTTTAAAAGCTGCATTTGCATAAATACAGTTAAATTTCCACTTGCATATGCTTGGCAGAAAGAAAAAAAAACAATACTGATTTGTTTTTGTATAATTTTCATTCTTATTTTCACTTTTAAATACAGTTCTTCAAACTTAATCCAGACTGCAATTCTTGCTGAATGAAAGAGAAGAAAAAAATGAATCAGTGCTGGCATCTCAGAGTGGATGTGCACGGTGGATGTGCATCCTTGCCAGCACTCGATGATGCACAGTCACACATCTCAGGTTGCAACTCTGGCAGGGGTGGGAACAGAGGATCCCTGAGGGATGCACACGATATGCACCAGGATTAAACTTCTGCTGTCCCCTTGCACCTCTCTGCCTTTGAAGAGCTGCAAATCTAGAAAAACTTCCTCCCAAAAATGAAAACTTCAGTGAAGTCAGTACCTAAACACAATAGGTTTAAAAGTCTCTTTCTGCCCACCCTCTTTTCAGGCAGTTTCAGACATTTTAATTCCTGGACATAGAGACACCTCATCCTGCGTGTTTGTTCTAAATACACTCGGCCGTCATCCCAGACATTTCCAAAGTCTTTAAAAGTAATTAATTCTAGAAAGAAAAATCACAGCTACCAAATGGCCTCCAGCCCCTTGTGATGCATTTATTTCAAGGATCCTGGATAGAGATCGTTGTATCCTTTCAAGTGACAATGCCATACCCGGACTGTTGTCTCCTACCAAGTACTGTGCCATACCTGGGAACAGAAGACCTCTGCAGGGCTGTGAGAGCCTTGTGTCCTTGTGCTGCTATTCACCATGTCACATAGTCAACAGCGTCAGAGGTGAGATGTGAGAGATTAGACAGCAAAGTGCTCGGCCACCAGTATCCTGGGCTGAGTGCAAGTTGCTGATAGACAGACTTGGTCCCCACTAACTGGAACAATTCCTTCTCCGAGGCAGGTAGCCTGAGTGCCCTGCAAAAACTTTAATGTAAGATGTAGTAAATAGCATCTACTCAAGGCAGGCCTAAGATAAGACCATGCAATTCTTTACATGGGCCTATTTTGTTATCTTTTCTGTTTAGTATTGAAAATGAAAAAAATGAGAAAAAATACTGGGAGCGCAACATGATGTATGCAAACATCTCCCTCAGTGTTGAGGCACTGAATGAAGAATTGCAAATTCATTCTTGTACAATTGCATTGAAGTAAGCTTAAAAATACTTTTTCAGATGGAAATACACAGTTAAATTGAAATTTGAAAACGTGCATTTCTCTGATATTTTCGTTAAAAGTCAAATGAAAATCATATCACTAAAGTTGAAATGTTTAGTTGTTTCAATAAAATCAGACTTTTCAATCATCTAAAACAATTACCAATATAACAATTCTTTGCTAAAACAAAACCAAACTGGTGCGCTTAGGTTTGCTCATTGTTTAATACTTTTATGTAATATGTGTCTGTATGTAAATAGATATAAAGACAGTCATATGTGTTATGTTTATTTTTTATGTAGGTTATCCATTTGTGTAAATCGTGGCATTTTTAAAAATTTAATCATTTTGTAATGTGATATCATATCAACATATACAACAAAACCTGTCAATAAAGGAGGGTTTTAACATGAAGGGCAAAACATTCTTGAAACCTGCTGAATTGCCTACAGACTTGAAATTCCAGCTTCTCGTGATTTCAGGTCAGGGAGAAAATCAATAGCTACAGAAATGCCACTTGTTTACTATTGTATTTATTATTTCTTAAAAGGAAGCGGGTTGTTTAGATCTGATGGCTGAGTGAAATAGAGCAAGCTTAGGAGCTCTGCCTGGGCTATAAAAGGCAGTAGCTCCTGCGAGCCAGGCTCTGCTGCACATGGGTTACTAAGAAGTATGAAATGCCAATTGTAGCTGTAGACTGACATTGCAGTTGCCCATCACGGACTGACAAAAAAACTTCAACTGTTCGTTAAGTCCATTAAAAACCCTGGAGGTGAGGTGACAGTTATATGTATCCAGCACCAGCGTAAATACAACACGCAAGTCACATGCTTCTACTTTCAGGCCATTATTTCCAATTTCATTAACGAAGAACAAGTGTTTTTACATCAGCAGATTCCAAGGTTGAGCTGCTTTATAGCGCGCAAACCCAATCACCTCAACTGGCTGTGTTCCCACTGGCAAAGGCAAAAAGCTGGCCATTAAATTGCTGTATAAAGTGATAGTGTGACCGTTGGCAATGTTCAAGTTAAGGTTGTGTCAGCAATAGCCTTTCCATTACAAACCCCCATATTTCAGGGGGCTTTATGCCTTGAGATAAAATCCAATTGTAATTCTTCATTCAGTGCCTCAACTCAGCAGTGAGGATTTTGCATTCGTCATGTTGCACCTCGGGTACTTTTTTCTCGCTGATTCATTTTCAGTACTAAACACAAAATATTACAAAACAGACACATTTAAAGAATTGCAGCAAACAGAGCGGGCAGTGCTTCAGTCATTTTTTGGAAAGGAAACGGCAAAGAGGCCTCAAACTCCCTGTCAGCAAAACTTCCCTTTTCACCTCAGGGTATCTCACATGCATCAGGTATTCTAAACTAAAAACACAGCGGAGACAAAATCTGCAGCCTTGTGCAGTTACCTTCTGCATTGCCTTCACTTGTATTTTTACCTCAGGCTACCTGAAATACATAGTACCCTGAGGTAAAACACAGTTCTTGTGGCAAGAAAGACAAGTCCTAACAAGGATCAAGATCCTGCCAACAGTTAGAGGTAGGTTTGTTTTCAAAGAGGCATTAATACCCTGACATAAGGAGTCATGCATGCAAAAAAACCCATCCTAGTCCTTGTTAGGATGAATGCACGTAATGTAGCGTTTTTCCTTACACCAAACAGTCTGGACATCTTAGAATTCAGAGCACCCGCCTGTAAAAAGCTGGCTGCCATGATGGCATGCCTGGAACAGCACAATTTTGTCTTCTTGTTTCAACTTAGATGATCCTTTATCTTTTCTGAGCAGGCATTGTAACATTCTTAGATGATGGTTAATTAGAAGTCAGCGCTAGAGTTGATAACTAAAATGTCTTTTATATAAGAACAAGTAAACAGAAAAAAAAAAATATACCTTACGTGAAAAGGGCTGATCAGAGAAAAGTCTTCCTCTCCCATCAGCCTGCCACTGTCCATCTGCCTAACCAGTTAACTGCAGCACCCGCAATGCTTTCAGGACTGCCACGTACAAAGCCAACAGGGTCAGATAGTTATAAAAGCCACATGGGTTTCCTTTGTCACCTTGCACCTATAGCCAGGTTAATCGGCTGGTGGTCCCCCTTAACGGGAGTCCTCTGAACACAGGCTGCTCGCGAAGCAAGGCAAGGGCACCATGCTCCTCATGCACCACAGACTCAAATGCTTATGCAGGCAAGAGGGCAACAAACTCAGAGGCATTACTTTTGTGTCTGAAGTTCTAGCTCTTTCAACAGTTTACAGTTTGCCTATTCAAACCACTTTATCAAAGTTACAAACAGAACTACTAGAGACATTTTTTTGTCTGCAATTTTTAAATGAGAAAATATGGTCAATATTTCCTGTAAGTGATATTTTAAATTTGACAACACTAAGGGTTTTTTTATTCCCATCAAAAACCCAAAACACCGTATTTTGCTTTGGGTTGAAATGACTCCAACAAAAACACTTCATTTACGTTTTGAATCTGAGGCTTGAGATCCACAGACAGCTTTATACAGTCAAGTTCTGCCACAGTGTATATTCTGGTGTGAGTCTCAGTTTCTCTTGCTAAAACCTTTTCATTTCCTAAAAATAAATATTTCTGGAGCAAAGACTTGAAAGTCTGGCCCAGCCAGCATAAAGAAATTATTCAGAGAGAAACAAGTCCAACAGACAAGAAAGAGATTGAATCTGTAGCCAAGAGGTTTGCGCTGAGAAAGAATTGAAAAGAAGAAAGCAGAGCCTTAGCGGATCAGTTCAACGGTTTTCTGCGCAGACTGTTGCTGAACTTTGACAGCACAGTTAGCATTGCCCAAAGAGAGAGACACCCTCGAGACTCAACCCTTCCAGCACACATTCTTCTATCCTTTGTACATTAGTTGCCTTAAGTCCTCAAGAGCTACAGCTGCATGCTTTCCCCCTCTGAAAGATGTTATTGCAGTGCTGCTTCCCACTTTAGTTATTTCAATTAGTTTAGGGAAACATCAGAAACATTCAAGACACATTTAAATAGACTTCTTGTTGTGAACAGGACTAAGTGTTTAATGGGAACACCACCAGCGTGGCAAACAAATACCCTGACCTTGAAAATTTTCAAAGCCAGTGGATACAAAACTGAATACAAAGATTTATTTAGATGAAAATTTACTGCACTCGGCTTTATCATTCTGAGTTACTCACGTTTCAATTTTCCTAAATATGCTCAGGAACTGTGGTTTGTGACAGAAAGAAGAAGAGTGGGTATTGTTGCCATGGAAACAAAAACATATTTCTTCTGCTCCAAAAATGTAGTGTGTTAGAGATCAGTGAGGGAAAAAAATAACATGTGTATATAATTAATTTTACTGTCTGTCATGTTTTTCAGATTTCAAAAGATTGTTTCTGTCAGGGCTTTCAGAAATTGAGATACTTAACCACAGTAGGAATCTTTACTGGCAATGGGGTGTGCCTTTGATAACGTAGCGAAGCAAAGGTGCATTTCTCTTTGCTATCCCCATGCTTCAGTGAGAATTTTGTTTCCTCACTTGCTGTTGTATTGGATAGGACATTCAGACAGGAGTTGGATTTGTATTTTATACTTGGGACTTAGAGCTATTGCCTCTTGTTGTATTGCTTTTAACCGGCCAAGTAAAAATGAGAGATTTTTGATGAGCAGACAGTTTGTTAAAATGTGGGTGATTATTGTTTACTCCCTAAAAGCTTTTCCAGCTTCTTCTTTCTCAGATTGAGCTCCTTCCTTTGTTCTACATACAGATAACCCTAGACTTTAATTCTAGTGGTAAAGCTCTATTTTTTTTCAAAACTGCTGTGAGTTCTGGCATTCAACAAAATAAGTGTTTTGTCCTCAGTCTGGACAGATCTACAATATCCCTCATATACGTCTATAAGCACCATCTCCACTTAGATTTCATTTTGGTCATCTTGACTTTCGTGCAAAAAAAACCCATATTTTTTTTTAATTGACAAGTATGTATATTCTTATGAAACTTTCTACTTTATTCTCCTATTCATGTAGAAAATGTAAGTCATTGCTGATGGGGGAGCACACTGAAATATTCAAGTATATTCCAATGTCTCTGTTCCTTCTGGTTTGGAAGTAATAGATACTTTGTGCTCCTCTTGTCTTTCAAGAGTATATTGTGGGTAATTATGTGATTACTTATTAGGGTTTTTTTGATTTGAGTTTATTTGGTGCAGTCACTTGTGATTCTGCAACACATGCTCCACCATTTCTTTTATTTTTTCCTAATTAATTGAAGAGTCTGATCATCCACGTTCAACTAGTTTTTAAGAACCCTCAATTATTTTTTGTTTGGGAATTGATTTGGAGACGAAATATGTCTCAACTAATTGCAAGACATAACACAGCAAAACTGTATGAATTAACAAATATTGATGCATACTTAATGTCTGTCCTAGATATCAATATTTATACACACACAGAGGATGCTGCTACAGGCTGAAATTAGAAGACAGTAACAATGCAGTTTATCTATCTATCACCTGTATGTGTCTAGTAAATTCAAACCAGCACAAGGAATATATCCCATTTAAACTAGCTGTTCAGCATCTTCTAAAATAACAAGACTTTCTAGATGATCCTTATGCTAGCAAAGGTTGTGCTTCTAGCTGATACTGCTCACTTAACACTGTGTCAGTTATTTCTCCAAATGTCACATACTTTAAATTTCTCCTGTTTGGTTTGTTGTTTTTTTTTGTTATTCAAATGATGCATTATAAGTTTGCCAAGTCGTGCAAACCTGGACCAACTCATATTCTGGGCACACTATAAATTCGCACAGGAAGAAAAGGTGTTTGGAAACACTAGGGCTGTTTGAACATCAAGTGGTGTTACTTTTCAGTATCTTCCATCCATGAAGTTTAGCTACCTCATAATATCAGCAGTATAGGCATCAGAAAACAAAATAAAATCTGGAAGGGATGAAGGGAAGAAATACAAGTGTAACCTTTCGTGGTTTCAAGACCTAGTCAGAATATTGTACCTTCAACAATGATTAAAAGCTGCTCCCTCCTAAAATGTATCGAGCTCTCATTTTTATGTGGACGGATATTACCACGCCAGAAATTCAACCTCTCACTGAGAAAAAGGGTGATAACAAGAACGGGAAAACCATTCAGATAAGTAAAACCAATGCAAATACAAACCTTTCACCAACTGCTCGAAAGAAATTGGCAATCTGTAGAAATGCAAACACATGGGGCCTACATTTCCCAAAATAACAAGTGGTGGCAGATGCTCAGCTGGCACTGACACATCAGGTAGCCGTCACTCTGGGAGGACAGGTGCTCTCTGAAAACAAGGCATTTTTAAATAGATTGAAAAGAAAGCACTCAAATACTGAGGTGCCCAAAAAGATTACTTTGTTTTGCAAATACAGATTTTGCCTCTCTCTCAGGTCTCTCATTCTTGTTTTCTTGTGTGCATTTTTTCTTCTTTGCTCTGTCTGAAACCAGAAAATGGGTGAAAAGAAACACTATGAGACTAGAATAAGGGGTATATATACACATATTAGTTGTATACATTCATATCAGTAAACAGGCTCATTTTTAGATGCCATTTTGATTACATATTTTCTTCTTTTTTTATTGTTTTTGGTTAAGGATATTCAACAGTTTTTCAGAATATTTACATATAGCAGGGACGCTGTGAGTAGAAAACTCAGCTTTTATTCAGCCTCATTAAAATGAGCCCTGGACACATACCAAGTGGCTTCATTTTGGTCTGGTAAGATAGAGAGGACTGCAATGAAGAGCAAACATACTTTTCAATGGAGAAAACCATAACTTTATTTTTTTCTCCACATCTTTAAAAACTGGATCTCTATTTCTTGGCTCCAGGAAGGCTGAAGGAGGAGCATAGGAGGCCTGAGAGCTCTGGATCATTGGACAGTCATTAACAATGGCCAAGATCATCCTGGATGAGTGAAAGAAAGGATTTTGCATCATACTTTTTGCAAGTTTTGCCTTGCTCTGTACTTTCCAGCAGCAGAGTGAGTCTTATGCAGGCAGTTCATTGAAAAGTCTATGACGATTTGCCTTAATTGTCAGAGTCCCCCAAAATCCAAACTGTAAATTAGACAGATGATAGAATGCAACTGAGGTATCAAGAGCTTGTGTGGGCCTGTGTTGGAAGGCACAGTAAAGCAGCTGGGTGTCACATCACAGAAAGGGATTTTTGACATTTCCATACTCTAAAAAGGTGCATCATTGAGTCATCTGGAGAAGCCTTTGGCTGTTTTGAGCCTGCTTGCAGAGGACAACTGCTGGGCACCCAGGACTGGTGCATCAGCCTGGTGCCTGACACAGGCAGGGCACTAAGACGAAGGAAGGGACTGCTGTTACCAGACCTCAGTGCTGTTTCACAGAAATTTAAATTGCAATGAGGGTTGTGAAACACTAGAACGGGTTGTCCAGATTGGTGATAGACTTACAATTCCTGGAAACACCAAAGGTCAGTTCAGCCAGAGCTCTGAGAAACCTGATCTAGTTAAAAATGTGGCTGCTCACTGCAGGGAGGTTGGACTAGATGACCTCTAAATGTCCCTTCCAAGCCGAAGCATTCCGTGATTCTATTCCTATGATTATTTAGTTTTCATAGAAACACTGTGCATAGGACACATCTAGGATCTTGGGTTCACTGCTTCCTAGCTATGACTACATTGGCTTCAGGGAAGCTGTGAAAGCTCCTCACTGGATGAGCTAGTGATGCTAACCACATGCATGCTCTGCTTCTGTGCACAGTTTAAGCACTTTCTAATCTTTTTGTAGTGAAGAGTAGGGATTGCTTGTGGTTTTATTCACAGGGAAAATATTATCAATCTATGGGAATGCACTGCAGACTGAAAACTAAAATAGGCTATAGAGGTTTTTGAGCTAACTTTAAACAAGCAGCCTAGTGTGGCAGCCCAGAGCTCAGTGCAGCCTAATTTAATCTGTTTAATTGTGTGTAGCTGGCATGGAAAGCAAAGCTAGATTTTATCAGTTATATCTAAACATTTCTTAACAACTCGTGCTTTCATCAGTGTTTTCTCTATGTCTTGTTCTTTGTAAGCAGTACTTAGCAATTTAAAGTCCTTTCAGAGAGAGGGCTGACTGCTGCTGTGAAGCAATCATAGAAAGCAGTGACTCAGATTTCTTCCTTTTTAGATGTTCAGGCCCAAATGCCATACATTAATGATGAAAGTGACTTAGGTATTACATAGTAAGAAAAATCAGTCTAATTGTCACATCTGAAAGAATAAGAGGAAAATTGTCCAATGGCCTCCACCTTACGAAGATGTTGAAGACATTTGAGGCTGACTGGCTTGAGAGAGCCATCATGTCTGTACCGGTACCTGTACCACAGGGACTGTGTCATTATTGCTCCCACAGTGCAGGCTCTGGTGCATCGTTAAGTGTGCCAGACTCTGCATCCCACCAACAACTGTGCACTGATGCGCCTAGACCCAGCCTCCTGCGTGTTCAACAGTGTCATCATCTGCTAGAAACACAGTGCCCTGCACCTTTCCAAAGCCTCATTTGAGGCTGTGCACGCAGGTTTCCAGTGGGGTCCAGAGAGGAGCCAAAGTCAAAGGGGTGCTGCTGGCACACTAGGAAGAAACACCCCAGCAGAGGAAGCAGAAGGTTCATTGTGTTTTCTGCACAAGCGCGCTTGATGTCAAAAGAAGGCTTTATGCCTTTACCTACTCCCTATGCGGCATCAACACAAGCTCCTTTTTTTCCTGCATTTACATTTGCCAGCCTCCATCCCCTGTCTAGAAGCTCTTCTTACACTGAAGACATACGGGCATATAGCTGGAACCAGCCTGCCCAGAAATTAAAGAGCAAGAAAAATATAGTAAAAACAGAACAGGGTAGGAGAGGGTCTCCTCTGCAGACATCCCCTGCCCAATGCTCTCTAGCAAGAAGCATCAGGTATTTTGCAGAAGGTGGAACAAATTTGGAAGAAACACCAACACCTAATTCCTAAGGTGTTGGTCCAAACACAGGAAAGGAAATGGTAACTGCAATCAAAAAGAGGGGAAAAAAAATAGAAGATTCTTAAATATATGTGCTAGCCAAAGAAAATATGTGATCACGCACTGTAGACAATGGAACATGTAGACATCCATAACAAAAATCCAGTTTTCATGGGACCTGTTGGAGATGAGGCTGTAAAGGAGATACCTGTGTTATACTTCCAGCAGGCACATCTGAAAATAAATCTGGGAAAACACTGAAACACACACCAAACGGCGTAAAGCATTTCTAACCACCTTCCTAGTTCCTGCATTTGATCCTGTTACTACAACTCATCTTTCCTCCTAATACACAACTTGAGCTAGACACAGGAATCCCACTGATGTTAGGGTAGAACATGGTCAGTCACTCGCTACTGCAAATTACAGAGTACTAATAGTTAAAGACACCGTGTTATTCCATCTGTAATTACTATATAATTTGCAGCATTACAGGAAGATTGTAGTGTAGAAGACAGAAATTAGTGTCTCATGGCTCTTCTGTAATAACATGGAATTTAATGTGTAGATTCATGGTCAAATTTTAGCCTATAATTACACAGTATTTTATGTAGTAGCTTGTCTACTGTTACATCCAGTAACATAAAGAAGAAACTGATTGCAAGGACTGATACAGGTATATTTGAAGCACAAGCTTCTCGAAAGCTCTTCTCAACACTTTCTGGTAAATTTCTATTACTTTCAAAACTATTTGTAACATTTTGCATATTTTAAAAATCATCACATAATGTCCAAAGATTTAGAGGGGATTGACCTAGATGGGCCTTGGCCTCTTTCTCTTCTAAACTTTCTTAAAAGGATAATAGTGCTATTCTGAGAGCCAGAAAATGTATCAGTCTCATAGCCTGTGAAGAAAAATGCCTGAACTAAGTATCTTGTCTACTTTTATTTCCTTGTTTTCTCAATATATCTTATCAGGAAGAGTGCTTCAAAACAGGCATTGTAAATTCTGTGGATGCCAGAATAAAATACTTCAGGTCCATAGTTCACTTTCAAAAGATGAAAGAGCTCAGAGAATGAAGAGTCCATGCTGCGTTTTCAATAGGCACCTCAGGAACAAAAGCAGTTCCATTCTGAAATGTGTCAACCCTGCCCACACACTGTGGATTTATGGGGTTGTTTGCACAGTGAAATTTACTGATCATGAACATCTAAAGCCCTCAGCTCACCTTAAGGCGCTCAATGGACCCGAGTGCCATGAAGGTAGCAAGTAAAATTTCCAGGGAGTGCACAGGCATCCAGAGGGGATGGAGGAGAGGTGGTGAAATGAAAGAAAAATGTTTGGTAAGGAGCAGCTGTGGGATGGCAAATGAGAAGGGGTTGGTCTTCATCCTACATTGAATTTAACAGCATCACTTCCACTGGCTTCTTTCCCCAATATGGATGGGACCTTGGACTCAGAAGTGATACACAAACCTCCCAGGGGCCAGATGATATCTCTATGCATCTCAAACTGCAGATGTGAGAACATGCTGTAGCCACAGCAGTAACTTCTACCATTACATCTTAATTACTTTATCAGTAGAGGGAGGGAGTTGAGCATAAGTAATAAGCTGGGTTTTGTTACAGAAATCTAAAGGCCTTCATGTGGTTTATATCACACTTAAAATGTTATTGTGTCTCCATATACTCTTGCAAACGTTTGTCTTCTTTAAACAAGGTTTGTAAAAAAAATCTTTCTAAAATTTTAGAGCAATGTAAAATAGTATTGATCTGCTGCAAAGCAACTCTCCCAGTAGATCACAGTGTTTCTTAAAAGGGGGATGAGTATCTCTATTCCCATTTTAAAGAAACAGTCTAGTATTTTGCCCCATACAGAAAGAGAGACAGACAGAGAAATAAACTGTTGAATGGTTGCTTTCCATTTTACTCAAAGATATTAGTCAGGTGAAATGAGACAAGGATTTCCACTCCATTTTCTCCACCTCAGAAAAAAAAAAAAAAAAAAAAGATACAGCCCAGCACTAAATTTGTCTTGTGACAGCCTGGTTTTCTGAAGCTAGGCAAATACAGTAAGGATGGATTACTGGACATGTGCTTCGGTCTCATGCATTCCCTTAATTGCCTGTTAGTGGTTTCTATGTGACCAGCAGACTGGATTCAGATTCTCATCGGTTTTATGGTACGCTTCTTCCCCATTTGGGAACTTAGAGATGAGGCGATACCTCCCAGAGAGCCAGGTACAGAGCCTCACAGAGCTGTACACAGACTGTTTTGCCAGATTAGGCCACAACAGGTAGAGAGAAGCGAATGATACAGCTGTCACCTTTCATTCCAGATCCTCTGTAGGTGAGAAGAGTGACTGAGTGAGTTGTTTCTTTCCTATTCCCAGCCAGATCGCCTGTGGTATCTGTCTGGTATTTGGGGATGTTGTCATGATCAGAGGAAATCACAGGACACCGCAGCTCCAAGGCACCTGCAGCTGTGCCGAGGTTTCAGGATAACTGTAGGCTTTCCTCATATGCATCTGTAAACAGTCAAATTTACCTTCCCAAAGTGATGGTGGGAGAGGTATGATGTACAGTGAATCTTTGGTCAAGACTTCTCCCACCCTACAGCAGTAGGGATTTTTTGTCTCTAATGTCCTTCCAGCTACTCAGACAAGATACTAAAGGCCAAGTGTTCAGTCCTATAGGTGACAAAATTATACAGAAAATTGATGTGATTTTCCTCATGAAAAGCATAAAGCTCTGGCAAGTTACAGGAGTCATCTTAGAAATATGCTTCATCATACTGATGCAGGAAATCCGTGTGAAAAGCCTGAAAACAAAATGATCTGGAAACATTTGAGCTGCTTGTAAGTTTAAGTCATTTTTCAAATACACATATGAGAGTTTTAAAGCATAAATCAATGAGGAAGCTCCTTGGACACATGAGGGTAGGATGCCACTGAAGCAGAGAGCAATGATAAAGTCTTTGTTGCAGCAAAGAGGTGACTGTCCAAGTGCTAAACCTTGCACCACCACATCCACCTCAGGATGGATGCACCTCCAAATCATCTCAGGATGATTTGGAACTGCTCATTTGCATCATTCATGTGCTACCTCACACTTTGGGCTGTAGCTCCCTTGGTGAAGAAATCCAGATGAGGTTAAGTTCTTTCTGGGGACTAATTTCTATACAGTATGCACACAACTGCACCTCATGCTGCATCCCAGCTCTTTCTGATCCTGGTCACAAATTTTCCCACTGTCCTCACACCACAGCTGAAAGTGCACAACGTGTCTGGGAAATCACACTAGAGAACTACCGTTGTGGCATGCTGCAACACAGCCTTCTCCCTTCTTTCTTACAACTGAAAACATAAAAACTCCACTAATAATAGTTACTACTAATAATTAATATTATTAATGATGACTAATAGTCACTACCACTGCAACAACACCTTAAAGCTAAAAGGGCTGCATGACCAGAGTTCAAATGCTAGGCAGCATCGAGAGGACCCGTTTGTTGTCCAGAAGAGTTTTGACCAATGGAAATATGAGACTTTCAGTATTGCTTGACATGAGACTGGTCATTAGGATGGATGCCATCAACACATACAACATCGACAAGACCACAGTCTACACTTTATGTTCTTCTAATCCTTTCCATGAACATGCATCACCTTAGAGAGACGGACTAGCCTAACACTGGATGCAATCTCATTCATAAATGGCTCAGCTAAACGAAAGGTGGAATGATGCCATATTATTTCCCTACATAGAGACTTTCTGACAGCACTTCCCATAGGAAACTCAGCCATGCAGCCACATTACAGTTTAGACCAAGTCACAGTTTGGTTTTGGTATGAAAAGAAGTAGCAAGCAATAGATAGTTTGGAGGGCACTATCTCCTCAAGACCAATTTATGGCAACACCATAAAGTGAAGTATTGGAGACAGGAAGGGTAGATGCCTCTTCAGGGACAGCCAACAGGCTGGTTTTCACACTTCGTATCAGCTGCAGTGTAGTAGATACAGTATTTGATAGGGAGAGCTGAAAGGAGTTCCTGAGATAGACCAAATATACAAAAATAAACGTCATGTGTGCAAATAAATGTAAAACTGGCTGAAGGCTCAAAAGGATAACCTGAGGTCAAATTAGCAAAATCCTGAAGGTCATTTAATTTCATTAACTCATATGCAGCAGCTCCAAGTAATTTTAAAGCGTGTTTTGCCTATAAAATGTATGTTTTCATTAAATGCATCATTACTTTTTATGGCCTCTGCAATCAATCTCCCTTTTCCTCCTTTTTAAACATGAGAAACCAATCAGACATAGACACAAACATTTATATTGATGAGCTTGTTTCTAAGTGTATGTGATAGCTTAGAGGCAAGGGAATGAGCTACCATTTCATGATATATGATAAAAGAGATGATTTTAACTACCAGAGGAGAAACACACTTCAGAAAACAAGGCCTGACAATAGAGATGGGGAAAATATGACGGGAGATACAAAATTATTTTTCTTACTCACGTATTTCTTTTTCTTTTATCACCTATTGCTTACTCGGTATAATGCTCAGTACTCACAAGTACTTCTCTTTTTCTATAATACTTACATAAAATATACAGCCCTATATACAATGCACAGGCTTGACATTTCAATTTCTCTCTTCTGTTTCTACCCAAATCCATGAAGCACACCATCATTTTATCCCCAACCGTGTCATCACCATTTCATCAAACTTCTTCAATCAGTGCCAACAGTGACCTGTTCTAAGGAATTTTTTCAAAGAAATACAATCAGGAAAGTGCTCAGTATCAATATAAGATGACATTTCCCCCTAACCTAACTCTGTGAAACAGAGAAATAATTTTTGGTCAACCTTTCAAAAAATTCAATCTGTGAGACAGAAGCAGTAGGGAAATTTTCCACAGAATAAGAAAACTATTTCCTATTCAGACCTGTAGCACACCCTACATTATCAGAGAGGACAGATGGTTGGAATATTCTGGGAAATGGAGAAAAAGGTAGAAATCATAGGTTCAAGGGAAGCTCTGAAGAATACAGTGCAGCAACATCTCAGGGTCTCTCATGTCCAGTAGAATTTATTAGCAGCAACCCAGTTCTGGCTGATTTCCTTTTCTCATGCTGACAGCCTTTGTAGTTTATCTACATAAAGTGCTTGCAGGGTTGTGAGGTACGGGAATGATTCAGCAGCCTGTGTGCTCTATCCCAGGCAAGCTTACTCTCTGCACACAGTCACTGGCTCAGTGAGTAGGCTGAGGAAGGGCGGCTGCAAGAGCCCAGTGCAGAAGTGAGCCCATAGTCACATCAGGAGCCCATCGGTCACCTCTACTTTCAACCCCGGCACAACAGCCCTCACTCTGCTCCTCAGTCAGCCCTGCACACAGCATGACCATTTTCGTGCAGTATCATCGCACCCGAGTTTAAAAACCTGCAGGCTATGTCTGGCTCCACACACAGCTAGCCAGCGTGCTGTCCCATGTGTGATAGCATAAATCCACCAATCAAATAAATCCTGTACGGATAACTGTGTTGACTGTATTTGTAACAAAGAGCGTTAATCAGCAGACTGTATTGTAAGCATTTAACAAAAACAGCAGCCCGTAAAAAACAATCTATTCCAAATACTTTACACCGTTACTGACCTGCATAGAAGCTAAACTGCAGTAACTGTCTCTTACATGCTTGCAGTATCTGACACAGCGGGGCTCTGCTCTCAGCATTATAATTAAATGAATGGCTGAAATCACAGCCCTCACCACTGCATTCCTTTTCCCCCCTTTCTCATCCCTGTGCTAAAAACTGTATACTTCACCTCAAGCTTAGAAATAAATTATTGAAAACCAGGTTATCACAAACAAACACTATCTCGTTGCTTACAGTGAAAATATTTGCTTATGCTTTTTTATCTAGACACCCCATACTTCAGGAGTTCAGTGTTCCTCCTGGCCTCTGAGTGACTCATTAAACAGGAGATCTATACAGCACCAGCTACCAAAGGAAGGCAATGGAAATAATTAGCCAGCCCTGTGGTTCTAGAAAGCTCAAATAGTAATTAAAGTAGATGGCTCTGCAGAATAAATCATTTTTCGAAGAGGATATTGGCAAGTGCATTCCTGCAAATTTGGGAAGTAAATGAACTGGTTAGTGCAGTGGTGAATGCTTGGGTTGGATTGTTGCCTCTCCCTAGAGGTGAAGAAGGGAGAGGAAACTCTTGAATCATCGCAGTTGTCCACTGGGTCCAAAAAAAAGCTCTTAGGGCACATGATCCAGCTCCTAGGAATAAAAGGTTGGGCTAAGGGAATGACCTGAGAGCATTTCACACCTCAGCCAGAAATTAAGCTCCCTGAATCCAAGACAGTCTCACATGTCAGCTCATTCAGTCTTTGAATTTGTAGGCTTTTCAGTGGAATAAGGAAAACTATATTGAATTTATGTACAGTGGACATTTTTCTGCTCCCACAACCCATAAAATCTCAAAATAAATTTTCTTTTACATAATATATTCAGAATAGAGTGCTTGAGTTTTTAAAATTCCAGCTCTCAACACTTTCTCAGTGCAAGTCTGCTTACTTTCTGTTTGAAAAGGAATCAGGAACATGAAGGTAATGAGAGAGCAAGCTACAAGCTTACTCATTTTACAACAGCATCTTGCAGTGCACATTTAGAAGTCAAGTATTATTCAAAACACCAAAATCCTGTCTGTGGCCATCTCCAGCTCATCAGGGCATCACAATCAATTGAGGATTTAATCTGACATAGTAGTAGTAAACAAGAAATGAGAGCAAGAGATGAGAAACGGTCTTGAAAATAAAGACAAGTGACTCATGTCTGAGGGAGAGAAAAGAGGTGGCAGCTGAGGAACCCAAAGAGACAGTTCATTTCAAATTAATAGAGAAATTATCTTTGTAGCAACACTATGAGTGGACGTGGGCACAACATGAAGGCAGATGTTGAAGGAGGAGATTCCAGGAATAAAGATGTGAAGAGAACCTGCACTAGCGATGTATACTCATGGATGGATATAAAAGGCTTTCTGTCTCAGAGGCTTTGTGTAGAACAAATCTGTAAAATGCAAACCTAACTTGAAAGTGAGGACTTAAAGAAAAATCTCAGCAGGTTATAGAAAAAAATGAGTAACGGCTGCTGTTCAGTAAAAGCATCCAAAGGGAGGGAGAGTGGGTAAGGAAGTATTGTGTCTGCATATACAGCTACTTGTGCCCATATGGACAGCGTTTGTTGTATGACACTTGGTACAATAAATTGTGTCAGATTTAGCAACTTCTTTATTAATAATCTAAGAAGACCTGAGTTGGAACTGATTAATGTGAATATACACAAGCAGTGTTTAACTAAGTTACAAATAACCTACAAATTAAGAAATCACTCCATCTGTGCTATGAAAGATTAAATCTTTCAGATGACTTATATATATAATCAAACTAAGTACATCTTAAAGCAGAATTGTCTCTGTATGAACAGAGCCCTAGCTGATATAAATATCCTCAGCCAGTAATCAAATGATCTCTCTGCAAAGCTAAGCGCGACATCAGAATTTGGACTTGCACAAATGCAGCTACCCTCTGAGGTGGGCGAGTTTGAAAGTCAGTTTAGTATCAAAAAATAGTTGAAAGATTTCATTAACATCCCTCCTTCAAAAAACTATTCCTCGCTGAATTTATATGTCTAATAATTTGTTTTGTTTAATTGAGTTGATCTTTTCTTGCTGCAGACAATCTTCAAGTCTTTGTGACAACCTGCTTGAGAAATTAATTGGATTGGAGTTTTCCGTGACAAATTTTAGCTTTTAACTTTCTGTCATTTCAGTTCAAGGGTGCCTGGGAGATGTGTGTGAGCATACTACTTTTAATTAAAGAAATGTGGTTATTTTTATTCTCTTGCAGAACACTTTTTCTTCAAACTGGAGACCAAAGCAGGAAAACTTTTACAAGTAAAATGGATTCTTGCTTACTCGAAAATAGAAACTACAGCATGAAACAGTATATAGACTAAGTGATAGTGGTAACTAAACAGGAGTGCTAGAAAACTCAACAGGCATTTGATTTTGCAGCCATCAGCAGAGTCAGGCTGTATTTGAGACTACAAGAATGTGAAGTTTCATAATAATTTTTTGCTATTGCTAATACAGTGAAACATCAACGGCAAGAATATTTTCCAAGAAAGTTTTATCCAGGATTTTTCTCCTTAGGAAATCTGTATGAAGGAATTTTATTTTTTTTTTTCCAATATTCCTTTTTAACTCCATGGAAATACGTACTATACAGACTAGTGAAAAATTCTCTCTAAAGGCAATCCATGTCATGCTTTCACGGTAACCAAAGGAATAGAAAGAGCATGTATGCACACACTTTTCAATTTGTATAAAAAAAAAACAAATAGAGAATTTGTATTTTACTAGGGCCAGCTCAAAAACATATTTTAAAATTTGTGAATTTCCGTGTAACTCTAGGATTTCTTACTAGGGAAGTGACTCTAATTTTGGCACATCATTTCTGACTGCAGAGCCTGTGATATGGCCTCTACAAAAAGCAGCCACCCAGCCACCCTGTGGGAGGAAGATACACATCCTCATCCCCAGCAATACATAGCAGCAGCAGCTGGAGCAGCTTTCCATGGCACAAACCAGACAATCTTCATTAAGTCATGCCAAAGTATTTTGAACTATAAAAACACTTCAGTGGAGGAGGACAGAGTGAACAGTCTGAAACTTCACTCTGTCCGCAAACAACTTCATCCTTAGCGCACAAGAAAAAAGGCTGGAGATCTTAGGCTGGCTCTGACAGCGAAGTAGCATACCCATAATTGTCTGTGTCTAGGTGAGGAGGACCAGTCAAATGTTAATGTGAAGTTATGTTCCTGCCTGGCCTCTGAAATGCAAATGACTGCATTTGCCCAGTCTTAAGATTAATTGCTGCAAGTTAATATTCATTGGTGTTTAAAAAAAAACAAAAAACAACAGGAATTAATTCACAAGGAGTAACTACAGGGACTATTTCCAGGTCTTTGCAGTGTTCTTTTAGAGACCCAACCTTGGCAGCCAAGGGCATTTGTAAGCTCTCACACTAACTTAGATGATGAATCACCATCTCTGCAGCAGACGCAGCTCTTAACAGGTTACAAGCTGCACAGAAGCAGCATCTCCAGCCTTGTCCCTCTTAACAGCATACAACTACGCGTATGAGCTCAAAAAGAGCTTCACAGTTTGCTAGGAAGCATTTGCTGGTCATGCAGCCCATGGTGACAATTCAGAGATGAGATGGAAACATCTAATGACCTTGGAGAAGCATCAATGCAGCTTTGGTGCAAGCCAGTAATCTTCCTGGCTTCCTCAACCTTACTTCTAGTACTAATGGTACAATCCTCATAGACTCTTTATCAAAACTGTTAGAAACAGGAGAACCCAGGGGAGCAGGGTGGATAAGCATCATCCAAGGAGATACTCCTACAACTCATCCATGGCCTGCGGTGTTGCATTAGCACAAAAATTATTCCAAGTCATCTGATTATAACTAAAAATAATATTCAGGAGCCTCTCAAAATTCAGATCTCGTTTCACTATTACTATCTACAACAGCAAGATACTGGAAATCCTGAAGGCATCTCTGTGCCCAGCTTGTATTTGAGTGGGTGCCTACAGCGACATCCACTCAGATGTACAGTCTATTAATATCTGCATGTCAATCTTAAACATCCCCAATGGCCACCTACTTCTTACATCTGACCACAGAAGGATGCGTACCTGAAATAAATGGAGGATTCCTAATTCTTCCCAGTTCTCCAAACTACTCTTGAATGCTCTAAAACACATGCATGCATGCTAAACAAAATTTCTTAGACACCTCATGAGAAACTACAGCTTTCTTGTGCTCTCTAAAATCTCAGCAGACACTTAAGTAAGGAGAAGCTTGCCACAAAACAAGTGCTTCCAGAACAAATCCAAACCTAATTGAAACAAACTGCACAGTATTGCTGTGACACCAGATATTTCCTCTAAGCAATGCACAAACACCTGAAGTGTCTGACACAGATGACAACATCTCTACAATTTACACTCAGCTACAACAAAATCTAGCCAATAGCTCAGCTACCTGTTTCAGCTGTTGATGATCAAAAAAAGAGAATTTTTGAGGTCAATTAAGGTCAAGAAGAAAATGATATGAACCCTCCTTTTTCTCTTCTCTTCTTTTTCTCCAGGGAGAAGCTGGTGAGACGCTAGAAAGCAGCACTAAGCAAGAGGAACAAAAAAAATCCCAGTTTCTGGGCATTTTTTTCTGAAACATTGTTTTGGTTTTAAGCATCTCCAGCAAAGCACAAAAATTTGTGAGCAAGCTAGCCAAACGTTTTATTCTTCACAGTGAACATCGAACGCCCACTAAGGTTTGCAAGGTCTAAATGGAGTTTACAAAACACATTAGTAGAATTATCTAAGCCCTAATACCTGACTTTTAAAGTGTGAATATTAACTTGCAATCAAATTAACTTCCGCTAAAAAAAAAAACAAACCACCAGCTAAAATCCAAGCACAGAGGCAAAACTGTTCCTCCTGCTGAGATCTGAGGTCCTACCCCAGGTCCTGACTCAGCTAAGTGCCTCCATACAGGTAAAAAGCCCAACTCACACAGCTGTAGCTGTCAGCTGACTCACCAAACTGTGGTTCACTATCCTGTTTGTATCACTCACTATATGCCTGACTACCGACTGAGGAAGCAAATTAAATTAGCCTACATGAATCAAGCCAGCTGAAGACTTCGCTCTCTTGATTTACTGCTTAGGTTAAGCTGATAGCAAAGTAAGTGAGACGGAAAATACTGAAGACTTAAGAAAAACCTATTTTGATTTACAAAGTGCCACTGCAGAGAAATGTTAATGGCCTTCTCTCTCAAAAAAAAAAAAAAACAAAAAAAGCCCAGCATGTTTTCATCTCAAACCCTTGAAGGCTTCCTAGAGAAATTACACTAAAGATGTGACTCCCTATACAATATGATAAACCCCTTGATCCAGTGGTGATGTGGCAAGGGGTGGATCTTGCATGTTGTGGGCTTTTAAGCATCTACTTCAGAATCTCTGAAGTGCAGTAGCAGAGGCAGGACAGTCCTGAATCTGCTGGGGCATGAACGCAGCAGCTACAAGTGCTGCAGAAATAAGGACAGTAGTGCTCTGTGATCGTGGAGCAGCAGAGGCTGAACTGCCAGGCTTGATCAGGGACTGGTTGATGCAAGGGAGAAGCTGAACTTGTAGCTTAATATTCAGGCAAAGATAACATGCCTCTCGTGTGTCATCATAGAAAAGGAACTGCTCAAGAATGTAAGAAGAGACAAAAATGAAATGTATATGCAACATAAACGTATTAACTGCAATGGAAAGAAGATGCCTTTGTTCAGATTCATATTGCTACTGCAAAAATGGGAAACTGCTCTCTTCTCAACGTTCCTTTAAGAAAGAGAGGATGTATGTGCACAGTAGTCCCTGAGCCTGGTAAAACCATTTCAAAAAGAGTACCAAGACTAAATCAAGTTTTGCCACATAAGAATCACTGAAAGAAAAACAAATTTTGTTGACAGTCTCTAAGTATCTGTAGGAACAGCAATGTAGTATGGATGCCAATTACTCTAAGTGTAAATTATTATTGACTCCAAAATCACTCAAAAATCTACAAGTGATCCACGAGATGATCCAGTGAACTTCTTAAATGTCAGAGAGATGCAAATGAACTTTGTCCACAGCAACAAAAACTTGATTAAAAACCCAACCAACAACAAAAAAACCAGCAACCAAAAACAAAACAAACCCCATGAGGAATCCTGCTATAGAATGTTCAGAAAGACTTAAAAAAAAAAAAAAGAAAGATTACTCTTGCCTTTTGGACAGGCACCATTTAACTGGATCTTCTCAGTTCTGGGGTCTGCAAGAATGTTTCCTCTACCAGCTGTACTCAATTATTTTCAATTGCCAGCACCATGCTGCTCAAACCTCCCACTTCTGCCTTATCTTCTGGTATCTGCCAATACCATGTTCCACATCCTCACTCATTTTCCCCTGACTTCATTCCCTGTTTGTTGTCCTTCTCTCTCCTAAGCTCTGCTTCTTTCTACTTTCCCTTTTCTTCTCTTGAGGATAGCAGTGGAAGCACTGAAGAGCAGAAGCCCATCGCTGACCTCGGCGCAGCCATCATACCAGTCACTGCAATATTTCAGTGCTTCCAAGAGAAACGCTTTCAGAGAAGGTCTTGGTCATTTCTTCCCAAAAAGTATCTATCTGTCATGCCACAGTTAGAGGTCGGAGAGGGTGGGCTATTCTCAAACTCTGGAAAATTTTAGCTTATAAAATTAACAAGTTTCTTTTTTTGCGTGTGTGTTTTGGGAGGGGGATGTTTGATTGTTCAGATTTAGAATTTTATTTTCAAAGGATTATCAAAAAAATATTTCATGTTGTAGGGTACATACAGTCTTTCTCCTCCTCTTCAACTAATGTCATATTCCTAAATGCTGAGGAATAATAATAATTTTTATAGAGTGGACAGAATAGCATATTTCCCTAATATCATATTCTGAAAGGGGTGAATTGTTTTACCTTAGGCTCTCTAGGAAAAAAAAGTAAAATAAAAATGAAGAGATGAATATCTATCCATCATGAAAAGATTTAGCCCAAGTGCCTGTGATGAGGTCTATTCAGACCAGTATCTTCTACAGGTATATGTTGAACAAAGTGAAGGACTTATCTCACCACCTGCTCTGTCTAAACTAAATAGAAAGAGATATGAAAAACAGCAGGAGAGAAGCGAAAAGTCTATTTGCAAATACTAAGGCTCATTAGCCAGTTAATTTCATAAAGACAATTCAGTAATTTCAGTCTTCTGTGTAGACATCTTGGCCAGATAGGAAAATGCTGGAGGTGTTTGCGCATTTGTAGAAAATTAAAGGAAGTTTGACGAGACTATAATGTACTTTCTATAATTAATACACATTTTACAAGCTTATGCACAGCCTTTCACAAGACCTTTAAGCACTGGGGTTTTTATCTGGCACTGCTCAGAGAATGGCAGGAAGCTGATAAAACGCTCAGTGGAATTTGCCATTCATTTATCTGTCCTTCTATGGCCTTCAGAATTTACAATTTTTATTTTTGTGGGGTTTCAACAGTATAATTACATATGAAAAGGCTTCCCATACCACACAAGCTTGCATTATGGCATATTAGAATTAAATAAGAGGAAGAAACTTTTCATTATACGATTTTCATTGTTACTCGTTCATGCATTCACGTAACAATACTGAGTCAGGCTTCTGTGTGTGTACTCTTAAGCTTCAACAAACAGTTTATCTCTTAGTGCTTCACCCGCCAGCCAATGCTAATTAAAAGGAAAGAACAGCCATTATTCCTTTTATTCTAAATAGCAATTGATGAACTTCAAAGGTTCTGATTTTTATCAGAGCCCTCGTCAAACTTTCACATGCAGTTTTATAAGCTTACGCTCTCTGTACAAGCCTGTGGATTAGTCTTAACACAAGGCCTGTGGCATTTAGAAAGGAATCATCCCAATTTGTTATGTAAGATCTTATATATTCTGTAAGTGGACTACAGGTCAACTGATTCTGCACAAGTGTTAAGAACTGAAAATTACACCTTATCGAGTCAAAGTAAAACCTGTTACAAGCACAAGTCAAAGTAAAACCTATAAGCACACATAGTATAGAGCCATACTTGATTATCTAGATGACATGCAGAATCAATATTTTACGAGCTTACTCATACAGTCTGTGAGCACCAGGGAACTGAAACAGTCTCATCCTTGTCTGTTTTCTGTATCTATCTCGAGGACTAGAAGCCAAATCTAATTTTGAACCAAAACACAAAAACAAAAATTGGGTTTTGAAATTAATGAATACTGCAGCTGTTTAAAACCATGATAAAACACTGGGGGTTTGTTTGTAAGCTATGACTTTGAGAAGGCCAGAATTCTCACCTCAATTCCTGTAATATGCATACAGGTCCAGGCTTGACAGTTAACGCCTGCCTAACAAAAATATATAGAGAAAGAAAAACTACCCAAAAAAATTTGTAGTCAAAAGTATTATGGAATGCGATGGAAAGGAATTTTAGAGAATTGGACATTTTTCAGCAAAGCAATCCAGTCTCCAACGGTAGCCTTGCATTGCAAAGATTTGTGGCTGTCCTTGTAACAAGTTTCATTGGTCATTTTATCTTATGATAGGAATTACTCTTAGCTTTCTAATTTCCTGTCTCTTTTACAGATACTTCTGTTCATAGCACATTTTTCCAAAAAGCACAGTGAAGAATGACTGCATGTCAAAAGTACAACAACTTGCCAGATTTAAGAGAAGCTCAGTTACACAATTGTAAGTGGGAGAGAGACCTACCTCAGCATCATTGTCCAGTAGCTTGGCCAAGACATAAACAGTAGCAGGAATCAGGAGAGAAACCTTATTTGCCATTAAAAAGAGTAATCAGGAAAAATACTGGAAAAAATAAACTTTGGTCCAAAGTAGTAGCCAAACAACGTCCTCTGTAGTAGACAAAAAATGTCCACTGACATTGCTACCTGATCTATGTCTGCTGAACCCACAGGATGAGGAAGACATAGGAAGAGTTTAAGTTTTTACCAGTTTGATCATAATCAAGTGGATTGCAATCCAAGTTAAACTCCTATGGAACATTTTGATCTTAAAACTCGGTAACGTAATTAGCGAGGACACGATCTTATAAATCTTTGTTTTGGATTAGGTCAAGATCTCCTTTCACAGAAAACAATGTTGATGCTTCTTATGACATTTTACTTTTTTAGATTTATCTACTGACCTTCCATTATCTGAAAGGACACCACAAAATGCCCTAGAAATTACAGACCTAACTTGATTATGCTGTGAGTTATTTCCTTTCTTCAGAGTATATATTACCCAGAGAACACAGAGGCCAGCACAGGTCTCCACTTACTGCAGTTTTTGCCTGTCTCCTTTATGAAGGGATCATTTGAAACAGCATGCTGTGTTGGAATCCAATTTAAGGTCAAGATCATAGCTTAGATATGTGGATGAGGCGCTACCAGACTTTCTTTGCTTTCCTTCATTCTTCCAGCATCTCAGGACTAGACGTTGGACATCACATTTATTGACATGATCAGAATTTGAAGAAAGAAATGCAGTTCTGTTTATTCTAACTACTGCTCCAAGTTTTCATTTCTTTTTCCTTTCCAGTGGCTTCATCACAACCCTTTGGATTTTTCTTACTGTTTCCCTTCCAAACTGTAAAGCAGAGTTTTAACTGGGCCGTTTGCAATGACCAGGTTCATCACTGATCCCACTGTATCGTCTTAAGTGAAATATTATTTGTAATTCTTGTTAGTCTGAATGACCTACTTTAAATGTGAAATTACCCTTTCATTATTAATTTACTACAAGAGCAAACAGAGGTCCTCTTAAGAACCCTTTCCCATCATGCTAGTTACCACAGAAGTATATGTAAATTCTGTCTCTTAACAGGCGACTCATAAAGGAAAACAGCACCCACTGAGGCTAACTTCCACAGAATTCATTTTACCCTGCTAGTCTCACATGCTTCCTTCTAGTGCAGGTGGACAGACTCCTCCAGGAGGCAATTCAAAGCAAGAGCTAATTTAGGGTCTTTGAGTCGACCCCCTCACTGAATATCAAGTGACATAGAAATAAGAGCCACCTACGCCTTTCACTTGCACTTGAGTTACATTAACAAAGCCATGGGTATTTAGTACTGCACCCTTTTCCCCTTTTCATACCATCCACCTTTTCTTTCTCAAAATCTACTTGTTTTCCCACACTCGCTTTTTAAAGAAAAAAAGAAAACCAGTAGGACTAGGAAAACTAGGATATTCCATGAAAACAAGAGTCACGGGACTATGTAAGTTGGAGGGACTTCCACAGGCCACCTACTTCAACCTTCTGCTCAGTGCAGACCAGTTTGAGTAAGACTCTTGTACAAGTATGTGTTGCTCTTCCCTTGGCTTGTCCAACAGAGAAAGGAAGAAGTTAGCTAAAGACAACTAGTTCAGACTGTTGGCCTCATTCAGGCCTCAGTAAATTTTCTGTGGTTACTAGAAAATAGCCAGCAGGAAGGGATGCTGAAGGTCTGTAATAAAGATCTCCTCCACTAGAAAATGTGTTAAGATGATCAAATATTTTCAAAGGGGCCACTAAAGTAAAAAAAAAAAAGTAGAAGAACTTTTGAATCATTATTAATTTTCAAATAATTAATTTCAGAGAACTGATATATCAAGTAAAAATTGCATTTCATGCTTTTACAGAGGCCAAGAGGAACTCATGTAGTATATGACAACACCTTTTCTTAATAAACTTCTGATAAGTTATGCTAAATATAATATTTGAAGAAAAAAAGACTGCCAAAAGTACTGTGTGATTTAAAACCTTACTCAGCAGTAGCATTACCCACATACTTGAGCTGTGTGCCAAATTCTCTCATGTGCTTACAGGACTATTCTACCTCACCTCAGCTTAGATCTCCAGGTTTAAAGCAGGGACAATAATCCCTTTTCCCTCTCCATCACCAATTCAGCGACAGAACCATTTATTTAGGTAGTCACACTGTGTTTTCCCTGGGAATAAACCAATTTTAAAAGCATCTGGTTCCCCTCTCACTTCTTGTGTTCCTCCTCCTTTCTATCCACCTCAAAGTAACATCAAATCAGAGTTCATAGCTGTGGCAGAGCAGCTACTCTTCTAGATCTTTTGTAAACAGTATTATTTCCTGAGCCAGATTAAAAAATAATCATTAAAAACGCATGGGAAGATTTTTGGGGTTTATTTCTGCTTGGAACATGACAGTGAACCAGTTTGGAAATGGCTGTGCCAGCAAAACTGAAGAGGATCCAGCTTGAAAGAGCAACAGCTGACAAACTAGTCATCTTCAATACTGAAAATATGGAAGACAATTTGTATTGAGGATCATAAATCACTTCCCAGTGGAAGAAAAAGGGAGATTCAGTAACCCAAATGTTTGTATTATTCATATAGAATAATTTAAATTCAAACACTCACTTTCATGAATTCTAACAGATGACTTTATTCAAAATGTTCATGGTTCAAAATTTCATTCCTTAAGCATTTTTTATCCTCATAAATTGAGTTCTAAACGAGGTAGCTGATTTCAGATCAAACAGACCTCATTTTAAGGATTATTTTTTTCAATTACTGAAATAACCTCATTTTTGTTTTGTTTATTTTTGATTGACTTGAAATCAGATTCTTGAATTCTGAGAAGTCAATACAAAATTAAAAAATATGATCTACAAAACTCCTATTAAACTTTCTAGATGCTATAGTAGCGTGAGTAGACAAGTATCCCTAGCACTCTGATCTTTTTCTACTGGTATTCTCTTTCTGTTACCAGAAAATAGGAATACTTATATGATATAGAGACATTAAAAGAGAACAGGAGTTCTCTTCTAACAGGAGTTCGTATGTGTAGAAGTTGGAGAAATCAGACAATTTTTCATATAATTCGTTTCATAATCTCCTGTAATTTCAAGTATCATTAAAAAAATGAAGGAAGAGGAAAAAACCAAATTATTTATAAATGTACTAGTTATCAGAAGGCAATAATCTATCTTTCAATGCTGAAGTGAATTTCTAGTGTATATGGACCTAGTACAAAGTCATTTGCTAAAGATGTGCTAGTTAGAAAAAAAATATCAAACACACAGTTTTTAAAAAAAAAAAACTGTGCTTTTGCAAGCTAAGCAGAGCATAACTGCCTCTGCTCAATTGCTTAAAAGGTATTTCCAACCTTACAGCATTGCTCCTTAGTGCATGAGGCAGCAAGTTCCCCTCATATTTCTAAAATTTTTCACCCCATCTCCCTAGCAGGTTTTGCCATGTCAAGCGCTGCAGAGAGGTAACATTTTCACTTGCTCTGGAGAACAAGTAAAAATCAAAACCCCTCCTAGAAAAGGATAGAGAAGAACATGAATAAACAGCACTAAGTACGCAATTTTCTTAAACAAGTGGGTAAATAAGCTCAAGGAATTAGCAAGCTTGGCAACAGTGTTTGTTGTGCTGCTAGAACTATCCTGTAATGAATTATAATGATTACTAACACCCGACAAAGTGGTTCACTTTCACAGAAAATTTTTCCAGCCTTCTGTCATTAATCTTACCTGGGTTTATTACTAGGACTGTCACTTGCAGCTTGGGTAGCTAAATTCCTTAATATGCAATGTGTACAGGCAGCTTAGCATTCGTTTCCCATAGCAGAACGCAGGGGCTGAGGGTGCTGTGCACATCTTGTCTCGCTTAGATTTGTTTAGAGAGTAAGGAGGAGAGATTGCGAGCTGTGAGCATCTTAGAATGTAACTTCAGATTTCATATTCCCGAAGGGAAGTGTTTTCCAATCATCACACACATAACATGACTGCTCAGTCAAATACTTTGGTAGAAATACGAATATTCTCAGGGGCCAGTATTTGCCAATTGCTTCTAAGAGTTATGCTAGAATAACTGTTTACAATCATGAATTTTACTTGAATGTACCAAAATAATTCTATGAAGCACATTTTATATTATTCTAAAAGTCTTTCCATGCTCTCTTTCACAAACTTCGTAACCACTAAATACCCCATAAGAAAAAGTAAACAAGGTTTTGTGTCTCTAAAGTAAAAGCACGCTTTTCTTTTCACTTTGCAGGCGGTACTCACTAACTCCAAGGAGCATTTCTTTTCTGTCTGCAGCCTCTGAGGAGGAGAACAACACACCTGATTGGTTGTGATAACTCAGAAAATAAATTATTTGTTTCATAATATTAAGCCTCAGAAAGAACAGAGGTGAGCACTGGAAGACGTTCCAGTGGTGAGAAGCAGGTGTGGGATCTACAGTGCCGTGGTCTGCCCATGGGGCTGCTCAATCTCCTCCTCTTTTAAGCTCAGTGAAGGGGCCTAGGTCATCCCACTCTTAATACAGACAGTTAAAAGAAACTGAATTAACTGCACCTTTAAGTGACAAAAATTTTAAAGAGAGTGCAATGAGTCTGGGACAAATATCAGTATAAAGAGATTTATATTTGGTAAGGTGAGTCCTTTGTCTACATCTCCCTGCCTCAGTTACAGGCACTGAGGGTTCCTGTACTCACCCGTGAGACGCAGTCGTCTCTCAAATGCATATATATATATATATGCACAGTATGTTCAGGGGATTATATTCTCTATTCATCTCTCATTCTCTATTCATCTCTCATCCTCTTGCACACAAAGGCACACACAAGCACAAGCAGATGAGTCATGGTAGTAAGAAAGAAATAGACAACGTCCCAAAACAAAAATAATCCCACAACACACTTTGCATAAATATATGCATTTGTGGTATGATTTTGCCACAAATATATCTATCTATTTTCTTGGCCGGTACATTACTACTTTTTGTCACCTTTAAAAGGCAGATAAGTCAAAGTATAGGGACTGCTGTGAAAATAATTAAGCAACATCTCAGTCTGAAGAGTGAGAGACAGGCCAGCAGTTTGTCCTAAATATAAACGTGTGTAAAAGCAACATAATCACTTTGGTTAAAAGTATGACAGACAGAGATATAGACAGAGATTTTGTTTTAGATATAAATGCTACATGACATAATATATTCAAATTCAGATTTTCTTTCAAAGCAGGCAGTAAACCCCATGACTTTGAAAGGGTTTGGGATTATTCAATTAATTCATGTTTGTTCATCAACTATTAAGTTTTTTATTTAGGTAGTCATTTGTTATGCTGGATTATAAATGGAACTTTCAAATACAGTGAAATTTATATGGCTTATTGTACATTTTACAATACAGGCAAGCAACTCTATGGTGTAATATTTAATTAAGAAGATTTCTGTGATTAAGTCTGATTTGCCAGCCACCTTGAGGCACAGGTTCCCACAGGGATGGAAAGGCAAAGCTCACCTTCATCATTTCCCTGCCTGAGGGATCAACTACAGAGGGGTCGGCTGGAGTCCTGCACTCAGGCCTTCTATAGATAACAAGAAATCCTGCACTCGGGATTTCTGTAGATAACATGAAAAATGGCTATCTTGGGAATTTTATTATTCTTCCCTCATCCCACCCACTTCAGACATATATATCAACTCTAACTTACATCCCTGTATTCTTCTGTAGCATCAGAAATTACCTGTTTCTCAGAAGACACAACAGGACTTACTCTCTCTCCCAGTGCACAGTAGCCCAGGTGGGTGTCTCTCAGTTCATGGAGTGCAACGATCCAGCAAGGTCCCTCTCTTCTCCTTCCCCATTCTGTTTCAGCTTTATCTTACCCTTCTGCTAAGTTAAGTTCTGCCTCTGAAACCATGACACCAAAGTAGGACCTCTTTAGAAAAAAAACATGCCATTCCCTGGCTCTAGAATGGGGCAATCATTGTCCACTCACAAAGTGTTACACATAACATTTTGTCTAAATGTTATGTTAAAGTTTGGTATTTCTCTTTCCCTGAAACACAATACCACTGAACTAATATTTAGTTTGATTCTCCTTGGAGGCGAGAAGAGGAACAATAACCCGAGGAAAGATTCATTCTTCAGCCTAAAAGCTTTGAAAGATCTCATTATCATTTGATTTCTACAGTAATAGCTTTTCATCATATGACTGTGCACCTTCTTCCTTCCACCACAATTGAATCCAAACACCTTACTAACCTGAAGTGAAGATAGCACGCCTTCTGGTTTGGACTGCTCTCACCCTGCAGGCAGCATAAAAAATTACTCCTCTTACTTCCTAACCTGCTGCTTCTTATTTTTTGTTCAGAGATAACTTCTTACCACTATTTAAAATGGTATTAGTCATATTCATAAATGATAGGAGAAAGAGAGTAGTGGTGCAGTGAAAGTTTGCTGCAATTATGAGGCCGTGCAAAACACTGCGCACTATGCAACAAAATGTCAGGTGAAATTCAGCAGAGGTAAACACGAATCTGTGAACCTATGGAAAAAACTGTATCATAACTTCACACGTACAATGAAGAATTCTAGGATACCTTCAGGAGTGAGATCTCCAGACTGTGACAGATAGTTCCATAAACACACTGTTGATGTGTTCAGTAGCAGTACAAAACAAAACAAAAAAAAAGAGTTAAATATCAGGAATAACTAGAAAGGCAAATAAACTAAAAAACAAACAAACAAGAAGTTAGACAACCACCTTATATATTCATGGCTTGCCCATACTTTGAATACCGTGACTTGTTATGATCCCCTCATCTCAGAGAAGGTCCAGTTGAATTGGAAAAATCTCTGAAGACAGCAAGAAAGACGACTTTGCAGTGAGGAACGAGGAACTGTTACTTAGGGTAGGATTTTTCAGCCTGGAACAGAGAAACAAGAAACAGCCTGGTTTATGGCAGAGGTCTACAGTGCCATGGAGAGAGTGAGCAGGGATTGGCTGCTCAATGTCTTCCCTCATACAAGAGCCAGAGGTCATATCAGACAAAGCTGGTAGGAGCCAGGGTCAACCCAAACAAAAGGAAGGGCCTCCTGCAGTGCATAGAAATACTCCCCCAAAGGGTAATGGGTACGTGTGAAGGTATTTTGCCAAACAGACAAAAACTAGCAGAATCAAAAAACTGTAAAAAGCAAATAGTTAAGAGTACAGGAGACTGTTAAAGGGAGGTATCATATATACATATACGCCTGTTCTTCTTTATGTAGAGGCCACTCCTGGAGACTAGTTTCTGGGATAGGTGGACCTTTGCCCAGACTGGTACAGTGGCTCTTATATTCTGCATTCATCTTTATTCACTTAGTGAACTGTGTTACACAGGTTCACTGCCAGCCCACAGGACAACACGATTCAGCACTGGATGCACCAAACTGAAAATGCTGTCTCCAGTCTGTGTGAGCCAACAGGGATTGCTATGACTGCTTTCCTCCAGAGACAAAAGCATAAGAACAGGATAAGCACAATGTCATTCTTATCCAAAATAGTCTTCAGCAAATTATAATTCAGTGTCTTCTTGATCACCGTTGGTATTTTTGTTTTTATTGGCTCATGTTGGGTTGTTCTTCCATTGACTTGTTCAGCCATGACAAAAAGAACAACTAGAAACACTCTTAGCACCTATTACTTCATTCAGTTTTGAACATTTAAGACTTCCCAGGGAATAATGCACAGTTACCACTCAATCAATTTAACACCAGTGTTTCCATGCCTAGGCCGTCACATACTTACGACATATACACATAAATATAAATAATACTCATAAAATGGCTGACTCCTAATCTTACAACCTTGTGGTAGTGACTGAAAGAACTCTAACACATACAGTAATTACTTAGAAAAATATTGATTTGCTTTTGCTATTAAATTCTAGAGTGCTTAACACAAAAACTAGCTATGGCAAAAGATATAGACTGACTTACTGGGACCAAATCTTTTAAAAAAATCAAGCTGCTTAAAATCAAATGACTGCAGTCAAAAGTTACATTTTGTTACATGCCAATAAAAAAAAAAGTAGGTCAAATTGTTACCCTTAATGATTAGACACAGAATAAATTAACAACTTATCTGATTTAAAAATATTAAGTAGCAAATTTATTAGTTGGTTGCTTTGTGTGGTAGAGGAACACAAATGATATCCTTCCAATATTTACAGCAAAATGAGAAACGTGACAAAGTATATATGTAGAACTTAGCAGTGGGCACGCTAGTAGAGATGAACAATACAGAAATGAAATAAAAATCAGTATGGACATTTTACTTCACGTGGGGGGGCGGGGGGGAAAGACAGAATTTCTATGGTCCTTTGAGATTTGCTTTCTTTCGAGGCCAGAACAATCATGTTTTATTTGCATAGGTGTTGGTAGGAAGCACATTTTACACTTGCTTTTGCAAGTGTTCACACTGGCATACCGCAGGCTTCGCAATTCTTACTCTTTCAGGTCCTTCTCTGCACCTAGCCAAGAAGGAAACAAATATTTCCTCTATAATTTGTGACCAGTCACAAATACATGAGAGCATTTAGGGGACTAGGTTTTCAATGGCCACTGCAAAATGTTTTTCAGTCGTAACATAGGAGGAACTAATGCTCACAAAACAGTACACAGCAGCTTTCCCTGGCAGAAGCCGGCAGCTGCCTGACAGCTGCCTGTAGTCAGCAGCGGCGTCTAATTCGGTCACATGCATTATTCACTGTGAGCTACTGCCACCTTATTTGGTTATATCGTCAGTGATTAAGTTATGCCACCAGACACACTTTAAACAAGGTTTTCTTAAAAACAGTTCCCTTTGCAATTGAATTGGGAAGAATACCTGATAGATAGAAGTACAATATCTGTCACAACCAGTTATGGCAGTGGCCAATCTGGGTCAGTGTCCTGGTAGTAACTATTCCCCAGGGCAGAGATTTATCTCTATCACCACACATTAGTTTGGTTTAAGTTACACAGTTTAAATGTCTAAGGCAGTAAGATTTCTGGTTGCCTTGAGAGCATGAATCAGAATCTCTGCAGAGGTAAGCTGGTGAGCCTGTGTCTCTCACATCACTAATGTCAAGTCCCCAGGGGCTTTAAGCTTTGACAGTACTTTTTCAGAACACTATTATTAGCAATGCAGGAACTCCAGCAGATCTCATATAGGGTTCTAATCTTATTGTCCTAATACTATACAGAATTTTTTGAAAGGCACTCTACACCCAGAAGCCTTTATTCCATATATTGGTTAGAAAGTCAAGGGAGAGCAGGGTGGCAGAATTCTAGATACTTGTCTAAAAGCACTTAAGTTTTCATTTGACAAAATCACAATAAAATAAAATGTGGTACAGTGTCTGAGGTTGAGCATTCCTAAGCAGAGTTTTTTGCCCTCTAAACCCCAAGGCAATATCTTACACNCAGAGATAAACAGGGAAAAGGAATATGAATAGAAGAAGGATATACAACGCTATAAACAAACCTGTTCTTGCATGGGGATGGATTGTGCAGAGCATGTGGAGCAAGGCCCAGCCGCCCTGAGGGGCGGGAGGAAGATGGAGGACAGCCCCAACTTCCTGTCCTTTTATAGAGNGAATCAGAATCTCTGCAGAGGTAAGCTGGTGAGCCTGTGTCTCTCACATCACTAATGTCAAGTCCCCAGGGGCTTTAAGCTTTGACAGTACTTTTTCAGAACACTATTATTAGCAATGCAGGAACTCCAGCAGATCTCATATAGGGTTCTAATCTTATTGTCCTAATACTATACAGAATTTTTTGAAAGGCACTCTACACCCAGAAGCCTTTATTCCATATATTGGTTAGAAAGTCAAGGGAGAGCAGGGTGGCAGAATTCTAGATACTTGTCTAAAAGCACTTAAGTTTTCATTTGACAAAATCACAATAAAATAAAATGTGGTACAGTGTCTGAGGTTGAGCATTCCTAAGCAGATTTTTTTGCCCTCTAAACCCCAAGGCAATATCTTACACTACTCATTTTTATTTTTTTTATTTTTTTTTAAAGCTTTGTTCCTTCAGATCCTGTTGTTACAATAAAAAAAAAAATTTAAACCCAAACAATTCTTTATGTTTAATAAGCACAAATCAAAAAGCCTTTAATTATATCATTGCTTTAACAAAATGAGCTGGATTAGTAAACACCGATTATTTTAAATTAACTAAGCAATACCTCCATGAACAGGAAAAACTTTATTCAGTATATTATATTAGAAGAACTTTTCACTTCTAATGAATAATTTTCACAAGCATACATGACTCAAAACCCACAGGCACTTTTGCCTTGACACAAGATTGTGGAGTGAAGGCAAAACATGGCAGCAGAAAAGGAGCAATTTATCCTAACACCCTCCTTGAAGCAAGATGAATGAATGGAAGAAAAAACTCCTACTGTCTTCCGTAGATGACCAACACCAGACTATAGAGATTCTGGAGACATAAACACACACTTCTCTGTTTAAGGCTCAGGGCAAGCCCCACAGAGCAGGATTCCTATCGGCCCTCCCCCGCCCCCACCTTCCCTCCCAAAGGAGGATACAAAGGGGAATGGGGAAGAAAGTTCCTCACACAAAACTGAAAGTTAAGACTATGAACGAAATTTAATAAGTAACAGAGATAAACAGGGAAAAGGAATATGAATAGAAGAAGGATATACAACGCTATAAACAAACCTGTTCTTGCATGGGGATGGATTGTGCAGAGCATGTGGAGCAAGGCCCAGCCGCCCTGAGGGGCGGGAGGAAGATGGAGGACAGCCCCAACTTCCTGTCCTTTTATAGAGTGTGGCAGGGAAGGGGAGGGAATATCAGCTGTCCTCCGAGCCCTCAGGGTCCTACAATTATCACCTGTGTCCTGTCTGTTCCTGTCCCATCCCCATCCCCACCCCACGTCATCCCCCTGAATCTGTTAACTCTTACACCACAGCAACGCATCAGAGAGCATTAAATAACATTTTATTGCAATTAGAGAGTAGATTTGAGCTTCAGAAAGTGGTGGTAAAAGCCAGCAGCTTACAATGCAGTTTCAAGTAAAAAAACAAAACAAAAAAAAACACAACAACAACAACAAAAAAAAACACAAAAAACAAAAACTTGACTGCCCTCATTCAGGTTTTGAATGGTAATTGGCAAGGAGTATTTATCTCGATTTAATTGCAATGGTTAACAGCTAAAGAACACAGCAACCTTTGTTTACCATGTACTGAAGAAGATTATTATAAGATCTTCCTCCAGTGTTAAAAAATGGTAAATTGGCCCAGAGTATTTTGTGCTTAAGTCATACCAACACGTCTTCCCTCTGTTAATGTTCCCATACTTGAATGTTTCCTTAACAAATGCTTTACAAAAGTGATTGCCCCTTTAGTCTCTGTCTTATGAAGTGGCCAGTTGTGTTTCTTATTATGCTACCCAGCTTTTACCCAAACAGTGTTCCCTCTATGCAATTAAGAGTGGCAGGTGGCCAATTATTCTCATTTATCTCATACAGACTAACTTAGGATACAACAAATCATCTGCTGGAGGTGCCTCTCCACTGCTATGAAGGTAGCCTGGATGACTAAGACTAAATAGAATCACAGAATAGTTTGGCTTGGAAGGGACCTATGAATATCATCTAGTTCACCCTCCCTGCCATGGGTAGACACAACTTTCACTAGATCGGGTTGATCAAAGCCCCATTCAACCTGACCTTGAACACTTCCAGGGATGGGGAATCCATTATTTTTCTGGGCAGCTTGTTCCTGTGTCTCACCACCCTCATTATAATAAACTTCTTCCCTCTGTCCAATCTAAATCTACCCTGTATCCATACAAAACTGTTGCCTCTCGTCCTGTCACTACAGTCCCTATTAAAAAGTCTGACCTCATCTTTTTTACAAGCCCCTTTTAAGCATTGAAAAGCAACAATAATGTCTCCCCAGAAACTTCTCTTCTCCAGGCTGAACAACCACAATGCTCTCAGTCTCATAAGGTGAAGTGTTCCAGTCTCTGATGATTATCGTGACACTCCTTTGGATCCACTCTAACAGGTCCATGTCCTTCTTGTACTGGGGACTCCAGAGCTAGATGCAGGACTCCAGAGCTGGATGCGGTACTCCAGGTGAGATCTCATCAGAGCGAAATACAGTGGCAGAATCACCTCCCTGGACCTGCTGGCCATGCTTCTTTTGATGCAGCCCAGGATATGGTTGGCTTTCTGGGCCACAAATGCACATTGACAGCTAATGTCCGACTTTTCATCCACCAGTGTCCCCAAGTCCTTCTCCACATAACTTCTAGATGGCTAAAGTCAGAGTAGAAACAATCTCATCTTACTGAGCCCCTCTGTCACAGGCAAACATTCAACATTCAGAGCTACTGAGCACCAGCATCCTTAAGGCACATGCAAATTGTCAAAGTAATAAAATGCTGCATGATATAGGAGTCTGACATGGAAATTTTGGGGTTTCAAGGAAGCAGAAATAGACCTAGATGCCATGTTCTTTGCATACTAATGTCATAGCACAAAGAAATGTGAGTGGGACATTCTCAAGCAAACACACACTCACTTCAGTCTTTCCATCTAGCACTGCAAACATGGCGATGGAAGCTTACCATGCCCACTAGCTACAAAAGCAACTGCTTTCTTCAGGGCAACCCCAGCTAAAGCACATGTACCCTTTCTTCACTGCCTCTCCTATCTGCAGACATGCAGGTGCTATAATCCATCTCCTAGTCACGTCTCATAATAATGCAACTCAATGCACATTTGAAGGGAATTATCACTTCTGCCATGTTCATTCAGGTTCATGGTTTTTGTGCCTACATGGTTAAAAGAAAATCAATACAGACAGGCATAATTTTATCTCTGTCCTTGCAATTTTACTGGCACAATAAAGCATCAAGAATATGAGAGTGGCTGAATAAAAAATTATTATTTATTAAAAATCAGACTCCGCAGATGCATTCTCCTCATGGTATTCCTCTATGACAGCCCCAAGCACTAAATTGGCTATTAAACATTGCCAATCATTTGTTTGACTCCGGCAAAGATTTATTACACCTGTCCGCCCATGCACACTTTTACCAACTTTTTCCAGGGATGGGTGGCAACATGGAAATCATCCGATGTGCAAAGTAATCCTGGATGTACGCTATGTCTCATCAAAGGATTTTGCATGAGATTAAAAAATGTGTCACAGTTAACTGTGAAGGAGTTTATCTGCATTTCTAAATGCTGTCCCAATTTCTAAGATCCTGAAAACAAGAACCAGATGATGAACACATACATGCCAATGCAAGAAGCCTAACAACAAAGTACAAAAAAAAAATGTGGAAAAGAACTGTAGCAGCACAATTTTAAGAAAAATTGGAGAAGCACCACCTATAGAAGGGCTTCTCTGACAAATCCTCTATACTACATGTTTGCGTAGTATACTATCTTACATCTTCCTGACTTAGACAACAAAACTGCAGAGCTGTAACAGTTACTGAATGAGGTCCATACCCTAAGTCTTACTTTTTCTCCCTCCACCTGATCAAGGCAGTAGTTTTTCAGACATTCAAATGGGCACTCGTGAGGTCCCATCTTGATTTTTTCAAATACTTCGTGGGGTATGGCAGATACTTAAACAAATCATCTGTGCACATTCAAAGATTGCCACTGAAGATGGCACTCCATTTTCTCAGTCTTTTTAACCTGAGTTATGAAAATAACCAAACCAGCTCAAAATGCTGGGGATAAAATGCTAAAAAATAAAAGATTCAGTTCACATAGAAATGCTACAATAGTTCCAGATTTGCCATTTCAAGAGAAAGAGTAAGATTTCCTTTCTTGTTCTGCAACAGCAAGACATTAGTGACATTTACAAAAAATGATCATTCCTGAGCAAGGCAGTTATGTTACAATACAGTTTACAACACTGAGATTTATTTTGGCTCGAGGCAAAGTTAAGATTAAAGAGATGGTGCCTCTAAGCCTACAAAGGCTCATAAAACACTAAGCCATTATCATGACCTTAATATAGAACTTATGATTTGAGACATCTGTGGTTATAATAGTCTTATATTCATTTAAAATTCAGCTACAGTTTGTGACAGTCCCCTTTCAGTTTTGATCTAAACTACCCTGAACTTTAACCACACAAAGTATTTATTATTTCTTTATTAGCTGCAAAATTCACAAGGTGCAAAGGTGGGAAGCATCAAGTCCCTGAGAAATCCAAGAAGCAGCAGCAGTATTATCCAGGCTGTCCTCTTGTGCTGCCTTTTTTATTGTGGAAGGTCAATTTACAACATAATAGAAAACAGAATTACTACAATTTCAGGCTTGCCATGCAGGAATACATTTGCAGTGCGTTGAGAACTGCGACAAATTTTCACACCACAACCTTACAGTCATTAATAAAGAAGATTGTGGTCTCTGTTTGTCAATATGTGTTGCTCTCACAAAATATCAGATCAGCTTTCCCTTGAGGATGGAGGGAGGGAAATGAGTTTGCCAGTGGATGCTCTTGATTCAAGTCTGTAAAAAGCATTATACTAGAAAACTTAAACTTTTGCACCTTCTGCTTGAAGGTCACCCTCTGGGAATTATTAAACTGTAGTGATTTGAATGTTCCAGACAGAACACTGGATTCATCTGTATTCTTGCAAAAGTAAGGATTGTTTCTGTGCGGCAAAATTGCAGAAGCAAAAGATAGGTCATAACTTCTAAAGAAAAAAAAAAAAAAAAAGAGAGAAGAAAAAAAGAAAAAAAATGCAAATTTTCAGTAATGCAAATATAGTCAACAGCAAAAGCTTGGTGAAAAACAAACGCTTGCTGGCCTCTGAGCTGTGACTTTATTGGAGGGAAGGGACAGCAGTACACCAACCTGGAAAACTTGAGATATCAGGATCAACAGATACTTACTTTTAGTACTTTTGTTCTGGCAGGCAAGCAGTGGAAGCATTAGCATATATCTAAAATTCAGACCAGAGGTGTCAAGCAAAAACACTGTACAACAACCCTCACATCGTAAAATTTGGGATTCTAACCACAGTTCCAAATAATAGCAATTTTGTAAGAGGGTTTTTGCTTATTCAAGAGAAATTATGAAATGAAAGCTACTAACAGAATCCCAGCCACTACAGAAATACAACCTTATTTATATACCCTTAAGCCAATACATACAAAGCAGATGTTTCCAGTAGGAATAGGAAACGTTATAGTAAAAGTTTCCCAGAAGTGTGCCGCTGGAAAAAAAGAGGCTCCTGAATCTAGTATCACCCAACATCCTGTCTCTCTGGCTAGCATCTCCTGATAACACCACCCGTTTTCTCTGGCTTTCTTCTTCGTCAGATTGCTAGCACTATTTTGCTTTGGTGTGGCCTCATAATGTGTTCCACCCTCACAAATACTATCTTTCCAGGGCAATGCAGTAGACCATCAACCGAAGGGTAACTTCTCCACACTAAAACCTAAATAGGCAGGCAAACCTGCTCAAAATATAGCCAGAGAATGTCTATGGGGCCCAGAAGCCAAAGACCCCTCCACAGCCACAGCTTCTACACAGGGGAGAAATATGTCAAATTTTGCACAGGAAGGAGCACCAATGAGAAACAGATCTGAACCATATATTTTACTGAGCTTCAAAATGAGCAAGTTTTCAAAAATAAGAGGACATAACTCAGCCATGTGCCTGTTCTTCAACAGATACATTTGCCAAATATGAGTTACAGCAAAACGATGTTTCTTCACTCGAGTGGCCAAGTCCAGTTTTACCTCTTTCTGATTTTCCCTTTTTATTTATGCCACTTTTTATTCCCCTCATCCCCTCTCCCACTCTATTTGCTGCAATGCGTACTTTCACACAGGAGTGAAAAATGGAAGCAATCAAAGGGTCATCCAAGGATCAAAAACCTTAAGCTGTTGTTTTCAAGTTTTATTTATGTTTATTAAACTTTCCCAGCTCATTTCATTATTTTTCTGCTTACCCACCCTGTCAAACACCTCTTTGGTGGATAATAAAATAATTCAAATACCAGAAAAACAGACATCCGATCCAATTTTTCTTGGCAGGCAAGCAAGAGGGAAATACCAGATAAATATGGAAGAAAAAAAAAAAAAAGAGAATATTGCACATCCACAAGCATTTTATAAACCTGAAGACCTCACTATCTAATGATCTCTATTTCCTTTCGGGTGTTTCAAGTCTTCAGAAAACTACATGATGTATATGTATCAGGGCATAAAATCTTATTCTTTGTGTGCCTCTGAGTACCTGCCCATGTAAGCCCCTAGATTTGATCAAATTTTAAAGACTTGGTTTTTAAATGGCCTGATAAAGAACAAAGTTGGAAAGTGTCAAAATTTGTTATCTGTAAATACTCTTCATAAAGGGAGATGGGGGAGAGTCACTATGCCTGGTTACGATGCTATTAATAAAAGATGAATAGATGAGTTTCAGTATCTTTTTGTGGTTTATTAGAAGACTGGTAACTGGGACAACGCTCATTCGTAGTTGCTTCACTGTTTCGTGCAAACTGAGATCAATCTTAACAAAAATGAGTCCTTCTGATCTCCCCCAATCACCTTGCCTTATTAGTAGCAGGTAATTTTCCACCCTTGCCTATCAGTGCTGTTTCTGTTCTGTGGCTGAAAACGATGTTATCTTAATAAGCAGAGTAACAACATGCTTGAAGAGCTAGACTTTTGTCACTGAAAGGACCCAAGTATTTTGTAAACCCATTGACTTCTCTCAGATTAGGGTTGCATCTCTTGACCCAGGCTACGCTCTGTAGATCATAACTAGGCTAATGAAGTTGCACACACCACTTTATTTCCATCACAGTTGCATCATTTTCGGCAGTATCAGGCTGATACTGCTCCAGCTTGAGAATCGCTGATTAGACAGGTTATTTACTGCTTTTCAAAGGTATCTGGAGAAAAGGACCATCATCGGTGTGATTTCTCCAGTTTTGCTCCCTGAGCCACTGGCAGAGCACAGCCCCCAGGGGCAACACAAGTGCTTGCACAACAGCTTCTGTCCACAGCTTCTTGCAATGTAGATGCTTTGCACCCTACTGAAGGGAGCAGTGCTGCCGGCATCTTTCAAGCACATTTGCTAATTCTGTTGGCCTCTAGTTAACATCTTCCTCACAGTTCACCCAAATCACTGTTATAAGCAGATTGAGGGGAAATGTGTACTCCTGCTTGGGTAGATCAGAGTCAATAGAATACTGAAAAAAAAACCCTGCCCCTTTTATCTGCCTGTCTGAGTAGTAGAGCTACTACAGCGCTTGAGAAAAAAAACCCTCAATTTTTTTCTGCTCTCAGCAACTCTTTTCAGCTCTGATTCTTTCAACACCCAAGTCTGATACAACTTTCGAGTTGACTATATCATGTTTACATCTAAGAAGGATTGTCTTTTTAGTGCATTGTATTAGGTTTGGTAAAGAAAAACCCACCACCATAAAACATACACAACGGTGTCAGAATTATTACACCCTTATAAACTCTAAAGTATACTTTTGGCACTTTCTTACAATTCACTGATACATAGATTAGGTTTTGGTTGTATATCTCTGATCTCTGTTCTTTTAACCATCATTAAAATTATCTGTCCAAAAAGTGTGGGCTTTCACACATTAGCATTAAGCATCAAATGCTTTATAGTAATTTTTATAGGCTGAAATATGGGTAAACAGATTGATTCTGAATTTTGGAGCATTCCAGCTGCCCTCCATTCACACTAATTGAAGGAAGAGACAAACATGACTTTAGCTTCAGCTGAACCAATAGAAATCAGCCTGTGAGTTAGATCACAAGCAAACCTTGACCCTGAGTTTGTACCAAACGCAAGGGCAGGGGATTCAAGCAAGTGCAGCTCCATTTGCAGTTAAAGCAGCATGTGACTTTGCCCTCACTTGGCCTGAACAGAAGGCAACTGGCATGTGCAGCAGCCTTTGAGCCACTCATGCAAGAAGTTTTATGGCTTGTCAGTCTGGCAATATTGGCTCTATAGTCTTAAGGGTATATAACCTTAACTGGGGTGCGTAAGACAAAGGACAGTCAGGAACAGAAGGCAACTGGAATGAGCAGTAGCCTTCGAGCCATTCATGCAAGAAGTTTTATGGCTTGTCAGTCTGGTAATATTGGCTATATAGTCTTAAGGTTATATAACCTTAACTGGGGTGCGTAAGGCAAAGAACAGTCAGGAAGTTTGGGCTGCAAGCAAAGGAACAATCCTGCTATTTCTAATCAGAGAAACTAAACTTTCTACAAAAGGGTCTGTAAGTACATGGATTTGTGTCTGAGTATTACTTGCCATCATCACTCTTTTTTCAACTCTTAACAAAGTCAAACTTTGCACTAGTGATACAATATTATTCAGAGCTCTGTATCACAATTGGCTGAACAGGATTTTAATGATATTGCAAAATCTTCTATTTCAACTATCACCATATAAATATAAATTCAGGTGGGAAGTAGGGATTGTGTTTATTCCATCAGATTTCTGTCTCTTCCTGACAGCTGAGAGCCAAGAGAAACTTATTTATTTTAGAAAGAATTCTCAACAAGAGTAAATCATTGAGCTAATTTTTTTTCCATTCAGAAATTCTCTATCCCAAGATAAGGTTTGTCGGTAGTTCAGAAATTATGGTATAGTTGTTCTGTGATTACAGTCACTGAGGGAACAGAATAAAGCAATCCAGTTGTGTGTCAGCTGTGAAATGGAAAATGTTAAATTAAGTGGTTTGGAGTTTGAAATTATCCCAGAAAAAGTGTTTCATGCCATGAGAATCAATTGCTATAAGAAAAAAAGTACAAGAAGTGGTGGTCACCCAAATTAATCATTGACAAATCCTCTGGAAATTCAATCATCTAACCTATTCTTAAAAGTAAAAAAAAAATAAAAAAAAATTATGTGGCAGAGAAAGTATAAATTTCAGTGTATATTTTTTTCTGTAAAAGACTATGGGAGTTTTTATTACATAGTCTTAGTCTTTCATCCAGCAGCAATATCCAAAATCTCTCCAAGAATGTTTTAATTGCACTCATATGCCAACACTTGAGCTTTCTAGAGAACATATCTTGGGCTTGTAAGCTGACTTTTTCCATCCTAATAGGGGTTTCGGGTGTGCATTTGCTATATTTAGTCATTTAGTCATATTTAGTCATTTTACAAACTATCAGCATCATTCCTCTGAAGCTACAGTATGTAAGTTGTGTGCATCTGTGTAGTTAAAAGTAACGACTACTCTGGAAACAATCAATTAATTGTTCAAGTGTTCTAACTTTTAACGGCACATCAGCAACTCGATACTGAAGGTGATTCTTGAATATCCAATGCAGCCTGAAGGAAAACCCTACCTGAGAACAGGGCTGCATCATAGATCTCCACAGCACTTAGTGTCATGATTTGAACCTAAATGATTAAGCAGTGCGAGTCCTCGTTACCTATATACTTATATCTGATGGGAACAGTTAACCTTAGCCAGGCAAATCATGAAGACACTTTGAAAATCTGCTCGCTTTCAAAAAATTCACCATCATTTGGACTTCAGGATCCTGACTTTTGTGTATTTATATACCTCAAAATTATTGAGAAGTCTCACAGCTCTCTTATGAAATGCATGCAGTCTATAAATCAGTCACGATAAGAGCCTTATGAATATCTCAGTATGTCAAATTTCTCCATGGGTATCAATAATAAGAGTAAATAACACGACAATAAATGTAGTTCTAAACATACTAAAACATTGCAATCCAGCTATAAAACTTGCTGTCATTTTACACTAATATCCAACTTTCAAGAAACAACATTGTTCAGAAGGAACTGCATCTCTGCAGGCATGGTTGGCCAAGTGATAAATCAGGCCAGTGAAGCTTCCATTGAAATGGACGGTCCACCCTCTAACAGAGCAGCTTTACTCAAATTGTATATAATTATGTAAAAATAAGAAGCTTTGTGGTTCACGTTAACAAGATCTCACCAATCTGTTGGCCAGATATCTGAGGAGTCTTAGGAACTTGTATGCAAAAACTCCATAGAGATTCAGTTTCTTTACATTCAAAACAATCACAGGGTCTTTGTTGTTGCTGCCTTCCACAGTATCAAGATCTTTGAGCCTGGTAACACCTCCACTTACCTCAGAAGTTGTTTTTTCTACCTCAGCTGTGACATCCTTCCCATTATCTTTCCAAGGACACTTTCCTTGGCTTCCTTCATCTCCTTCTGTTCTGCTTAGGGAGTTTTAAATCACACAGTGGCAGCTATTCTTCCCATTACTTTTTATGGTCCAGTCATTGGTTCCTTATGCAAATGTGCTGCAAGTACCAGACTACTTGGCCTAAGGTCCTCTCTCTGATGGGCCTCTTAGGAAAAGGGTGATTTGGGGACCATCCAAATCAAGGCCTGGGATGGTAAGTGCCTCCACCACTCAGCGTCTCCAGGAATGCGGCCAATAGCAGAACTAAAATTTCTTTCTGGCTTGTGCCCTTGATCAATACAAGAAACACGTATGCAGTCTTAGCTCTTTGGACAGGTCATCTGTTTGGCACTTTCTATCACTCATCCAGCAATGACACCGTAAGTCATTGGTATGACATTTCCCACATTTGCATTAACAATATCACTACTCAGCTGAACAGTTCAGAAGCAAGAATATTCCCTGGGAACTGCTGCTTGGCTAGCACAGTCTGCTGAAAATCCACAATGTAAAGGACCATCTTAAGGAAAACCAAGAAGCTTTTCCAGCATTGATGAATTGATGCTTTAGGATCTTTTTGGATACTAAGAAAAAGCTTTTTGGAAAGACCCCTTGGAATAATCAGTTCTGACAACATTCATCCCAGTTCAGCCTCTTCACTCATTTATCCAAATTACGAATCAATGTTTGCTCTTTCTCATTCATTCTCCTGAGGAACAAAATAAAGAAAGAATATTGGTGAGCATCACTCATGACAATATGACACTGCTGGAAATGGTCTGAGAGCAAGTACTGTTCTATAAACACTACAGTCATTTTTATGTCTCCTAAACAATAGCTGACATAAACAATATAAGTAAATGTTCTTATTGATTGCCTGTCTGGTATTCTTTTTCACTCCCAAGGTATATTATTCAAAATACATCAGCACAGCTTCACTGTGAAGAAAGAGACAATGACTCATGTCAAAATATTATAGTTACTAATGGAAAGACTGTAGTAAAATAACAAGATTTAACTTTATGAAATCATGTCAGTATGTTTTTCTTCATTCATTGCGTCAATATGGATAACTTTTAGTTCTCTCCAAAACTAATATATTTATTATTGTCAGGTACTGCACATTTCTTAGGCAGCTTGGGCATCTGTGAAGCCCTGCATAAAACAAGAGTTAAAAGTCCATTCAGAAACATAGACCTCCTCCTATCCTTCAGAGAATAATTTTTCCTTAAATACCCAATGAAGAATGTCTTTCCACTAAGCAAACAGCATGTTGCCTGCTTTTGCCATGTAACTCAGACTCTGTGAATTCAGTTCCTGCTGTATCTTCTCTTTCTGCTGTCTCCTGTTGCCTGGGGAGAATAGCAGGAAAGCCCCAGAAGGTCAGACCGGAGTGAGGAGCTCCCAAGCGGCTGTGGTCAGCACAGAAGTGGAATAGGACAACTGCAAGTCCAGTGCTGCCTTACATCATTCTGAGTAACAACCAAAAAGTGAAAGGGTACCAACACATGACCAGATTTTAACTGATCTCTGTAGACTGAAGGAATAAATGTTAAAAGGCAACTGTCAAAGACAAATACCTAAAATCCAGCACTCGGATCCATTTTAAAGGTATCCATATAAAGTGCTCGAGTATCACAGTTGAGGTACGGCGCACCAAAGATCTACCATCTTCCCCTCCCTCCTGAAATACATCAAAACCTCCACTCAGGAGGGTTCCCATCTCCTCTGGGACCATACTGGTTGCTTTCCATATCTACAAGATTTTATGCTCCCAAATTAGAACAGCTGCTGCTCAGCTCCACCAAACCAGCACTGCACTACTCCATCTGTGCCTTCTTTCATTTCCTTGAATTACTTCAGTGCCAAGCTAAATGTTTCATACTAACCCCACGGTTCCCTTGAACAAGACCAGCACAACAGGCAGAGTGAGGAAGTTAATGTTTCACATTCGGGTGCTTTGCTATAATTGAAATGATTCTTGTACATGAAATCTAACTACTGGTTGTGATTTCCACTCTATAGCTGTAGAAAATAGAATCATAGAATAGTTTGGATTGGAACAGACCTTTAAAGGTCATCTAGTCCAACCCCCCTGCGGTGCACCTTCAAATAGATCAGGTTGCTCAGATCCCCATTCAACCTGATACTGTTTCCAGGGAAGGGGCATCTACCACCTCTCTGGGTAACCTGTTCCAGTGTTTCACTATCCTCATTGTAAAATTGTCTTCTTTATATCTAGTCTAAATCTACCCTCTTTTACTTTAACATCATTACTCCTTATTACAACAAGACCTGTTAAAAAATTTGACCTCCATCTTTCTTGTAAGCCCCCTTCAAGTATTGAAAAGCCACAGTAAGGTCCCCCCAGATTTTTCTCTTCTCCGGACTAAACAACCTCAGCTCTCTTGGCCTGTCTTCATAAGGGCAGTGTTTCATCCCTCTGATCATTTTTGTGGTCCTTCTCTGGACCCACTCCTGCAGGTTCCTGTCTTTCCTATGCTGAGGGCTCCAGAGCCAGACACAGTACTCCAAGTAGGGTCTCACCAGAGTGGAGTAGGGCAGGCAGAATCACCTCCCTCGACCTGCTGGCCATGCTTCTTTTGACTCAGCCCAAGATACAGTTGGCCTTCTGAGCTGTGACCATACATTGTGGACTCATGTCTAGCTTTGCACCCATGAGTGCCCCTAAGTCACTGTCCACAGGACTGCTCTCAGTCTCTTATCTCCCAGCCTATATTGATACCCAGGGTTGCCCCAACCCAGGTGCAGGATCTTGCACTTGGCCATGTTGTACCTCATGAGGTTCACAAGGGCCCACTTTTCTAGCTTGTCTAGGTCCCTCTGGATGGCATACTATCCCTCCAGAGTGTCACCCACACTACTCAGCTTGGTGTCATCTGCAAACTTGCTGAGAGTGTGCTGAATCCAACTGTCTGTGTCATTGATGAAGATATTAAATATTACAGAGCATCCTGTAAAAACAACAAAGTCTTTCTTCCTCTCTCATTACCTGAGGTTAATTTTAGGCTTGCTTGCTCTACATAAAAGGCATTATAGTACTGTCATTACAAAAAAAAAATAAAAGAGTGCAATGTACTTCCTGTTGTCATCACTAGACAATTAACCTTACAGACATTTAAACCTAATTGGGGAATTTTGTTTGAACAGGTGCTTTCATACCACCATCATGGAAAAACCCTAGCAGAAAAATATCCTTTGATGGCACAACTCACCTCTTTCACAAAATTGTTCTAATTATATATACAAAAATCCACACTATCAGGCTCTTGCACTGTAAAAGAATATAATGAGCTCCAGGTTTTGCAATGGTTTCTCTATCCACTTGCAAAAATGTGTGCTGATGTTCCTGCCACCACCTCAAGTGAATGTACAAATAGTGAATGCACTAAATTGTTAACAGAAATCCAATAGAAGTATCTAATTCTCTATGCGAGACAGTCTGTACATTTAGGACCGAATCAATTATTTTGACTTTTTGAGTCTAGTCTGAGGAGCACCATCACTTAACGCTCTAACAAATGGATAATAATAGGTAGCTCTAAAAGATGAGGCAGATCTTTGATGGCTGGAATGAGACAGGTGACAGCCACATGGGTGTTTCTATAAATAATACTATCGGTTTTAAGGGGATTGTGGAGGACTATGCGCTTACATTAAGATCTTTGGCTAAACATCTTGAAAAGCAAGGGTAAATCCAGGCCTTCATGGCAAACTGTAAAATGCTTGTGCCAATTGAAAATCATCTTATTCTTTGAGACCTACTGATATCAAATAGAGACTTCAGCAGGAAATGGTCTATTAAGGGAAGCCGCTAGCCTTGTGAGTAACTCTGCCTATATGAACTTAACATTATTCAAGTTTTTTATATGCATTATTATTGATGACATCAAGGACAAAAAAATACTTAACACTGACTTGGTTACCACATCCACTTTAATGGAGTAAAAGAAATAGCATTTAACTCTGGCCATCTAAGAACTAAAACCACTATTTAAAAATGCTTGTGTCACACTAAATGGAATGTTGGGATAGTCTATTCACAACGCTAATTTTACTTCACAATGAAAAAGTAATTAAAATACTTCAATCAACTGTCAAAATTATGTCGGATTAATTTGAGATTAACATGGCATTATTGCCAGTAACATGTTAATTCCTCATCCGGAGAGAGCAAAAACCTAAACATCTTCCCTGGACACATTTACCAACAAATTCACTCTTTTCTGCCAAGCCTTAACACTAAGGATGGATGATTACATTAACTGAAACCTGTGAAGGCCCTTTCAGACTCCTAGTCTATTTAGCCCCAGACCCAGTGATTCACTTCTGAGCCTTCCTTTTTCTAAAATTCTAATTTACATTTGAATAAAAGAGGTTCTCATCATCTGCTTACTCTTTACTAATATCTGTTGTTTAAATAAAAGATTTTATCTCTCACTACAAACTCTGCCTTTTTTCTACCCTCGAACCACAACAGCTATACCATTATCATAAACCCTTTTCCTCTCCCAGGGCACTCCAGCCCCTCAGTCATTCAACAGAGATGACCAGATTCCAATCTGCCTATATTCAGCATCCCAACATCCCCAAAGTGATACAGTAGGTATCATGCCAAGAAGGCCTCTCATTGCCTAATAAAAATTACATTGTTGTAAGCTCCTCCTCTTACCAACATCAGGCCCCCAAACTGTATTTCTAAAGACCTTGGTGCTGCTCATGCTAAAGGGGGGAACTTGCACACCAAGCTAACAACGTCTTTTAAAAGTACTTAATTTCTAGTGTGTGTATATACAAATGGCATTCCTCTGCACTGACTGATTTTTAAATACCCAGCTTCTGACAGATGGAAGTCTTAAGCAGCTGTATTCTTCTTATTTATGTGCAAAGATACTCTGTGAAGAAGATAAAGATGCGTTTTCCTGAAAATAAAATCTTTTAAATATGGAGTGGGAATGCATTGCATACATTCAGCCTTTTTCAAGTTTAATTCATCTACTCATTATCTCAGCTATCTTCTCAAGATGTTGACACAGAAAGGCATAGCACTTTAGTTTACTATCACTTCATTTTCAATAAACATTATATGATTATTATCTGTGCAATAAACTATCTGCTGCATTTTATAGAGTTTGACCTGAATAATTCCCCAAAACACTCAAATGGTTTAAGGTGCCTTGACTTTACATTTTCAAAAGCAAGAAACTGCAGGTTATTATGGGTCTTTAATCGTAGCAACATGTCTACTATTTTGGCATGTGTAGCAGAAGTATGTTAACATCTACTGCTTGTGTGGGTATTCATCGCTTTGAACATCTCTCCCTGGCTCTAAAAAACCAGAGGATTCCATTTGTAAGTTGCTTTGTAAGTGTGGACTCAGGGTTCAAAGCAGGATGGACAATATAATTGAATAAGTCCTTGTTTAAATCCATAGGCCATCCAGTCAACACTCACTTTAAACAAGCTCAACTAAGGTCATGTTAATTCATAGGCTGAGTTATGAATTTGAATCTAAAAATAGTTGCTATGATTAGATGATAGGAAATATACAGTGGGTATCAATTGTGTCACAAAAAAAATGATACTTTGCCTGAAAGTAGGGCTGAAATGTTAATGAGTTGTAAGAGTGCCTGTTTAGTGAGAGAACCTATCACTTCATTTATTAGAACTTTTTTTGGCTTGAGTAAATTCAGCAATAAAATTTCCTTCCATTTTTGTCATCTACGTTTCCATCAGCTATATCGTCTGCTTTCAAGCTGCATTGTTAAACTTATTCTGAAGGCAATTTACAAACTACTAGATTTCATTTTTTCCGGCCATAGTTGCTATGGTTACATATATGCCAGTATACATCTGGATAAAAGGAGAAAAAAACATCTGACTGTTTCCCCTTTTAAAAGGAGAGCATTATGTTCCACAGCTAAAAGCACGACTGAAGATCATTTCACCTGCTCTGCTTCAAGTCAGCAGAAGCAGAGTTGAATGCCATGCCACCTTCTCTTCGTCTCCCATGGATCCCTGACCAGTATGAAGATGGACTACCCTGCTTACTAAAGCACCACTGCTACCTCTGCATAAGCTCTCATGCTCAGCAGGACAGGCAGGATGCCAGCATTCATTCGCCAGGTAGATGGCATGGATGTCATGTCTCAGAGTGGTGCTCTGCATGGTCACACGAGAAGGGAATTGTCATTCCCTTTTCTAATCCCTAACGCACTTTCATTTCATTGTGTCCTGGTCTAAGGTGTATGCACTCAGTGTCACCTCCCGTGCTGCTTTGTTTTGCAAGCAAAGGAGGGGTTTCTTCCCTTCCTTTCCTCACACTACCTTTGGTAATTAAGATTTGACTTTATGGTTATTAATTTAAACATGCTTCAGTTTTCAGAAACACAAAAGCCAGGTCTAGAAAGATATTCTTTATCCCCAGGGTCACTAGTGAATAACATTTTGTGCCAAAAACAGACCAGTCAGACTGGTCATAATTTGAAGGAAGCAAGAAAAAAAAACAACACAAACCCACACAACAACAATCTAAAGGGATTTTGTGGCATTGTTTCTTCAGAGCTGTTGTGATTTAACCCCAGTAGGCAGCTAAGCCCCTCACAGTCACCTGCTTGTTCCTCCCCAGTGGGATGGGGGACATAGTCAAAGGAATAAAAGGTAGAATATTCATAGGTGAGATAAAGACAGTTTAATGAGAAAGAGAAAGAAAAGGAAAAGCCCAGACACAAACACAGGCTGGGTAATGAGTGGATTGAGCACAGCTCAACAGAGAAGGACTTGGGAGTTTTGCTGAATGACAAACTGAACATGACCAGGCAAAGTGCACTCATAGCACAGAAAGTAAATAATTTCCTGGGTTGCATCAAGAGAAGTGTGGTCAGCAGGTC
>VWZK01020680.1:24415-74340 GCA_013396935.1 Baryphthengus martii | reverse complement strand
GATTCGAGGTGGGGTCTCACAAGAGCAGAACAAAGGGGTAGAATCCTCTCTCTTGATCTGCTGGCCACACTCCTCTGGATGACTCCTAGGATAGGGATGGCCTTCTGGGCCACATGAGTGCCCTGCCAGCTCATATTGAGCTTCTCGTCAATCAACACCCCCAAGTCCTTCTCTTCAGGGCTGCTCTGGAATTGACCGGGATTGACCCGACCCAGATGCAGGACCTAGCACTTTGACTTAAACCTCATGCAGAATCTAGTACCATCTGAGATGTCCTACCCTATCTGACCTGGCCCCCAGCTGCCGCCCCATCTGGGCACAGATCTCCTGTGGGTCCTTGCTCATGCCAGTGGCAAAGCAACATGGTGGAGTCTGTAGTGATGCCAACACACTGAAGCTAAATACCTTTACATCATCCTTCTAAATGTGTTCCCACGTGGTTCAAGGGCTTCTAGTTCGGGCTTTTGAATTTCTTGGTCTTGATTATGCATCTGTTACAGCACTCAAAGTTTCAGAAGCGTATTAAATGTCAGGAGCATAAATTTGATAATGTTATTAATAATGATGATTTAAGTGTACACAGTGATTTGCAGGGAACAGGATAGAGTTCCTACTCTCAAGGAAGCTCTCAAGGATCTTATTTAAATGGGGAGATTAGTTATGGGGAGGACATGAAAAAATAGTCTAGAAGACGGCCAAGGCAAAAGAAAGATGGTTACGATTCGCTGTTGCTGTTCTGTATCAGGTCCTGTTGTCTCTGGGTTAAATGCAGCCCTTAAAATTGACAAGTAGAAATTTCCAGGAAATGAAAACTGAGAAATCATCTTGAGATGTCTTGAGAATGTTGTGTCTTAATTCTCCTCTGGCCTTTGAATCCATCTTGGTCCAGGTGAAAGATAAGGCTTGTAGTGAGGCTCTGCATCGATCTGGAGAGGTGTTGGCATGGTTTATAGTTTCAGTAAAAATTAAAAAATGAAAAAAAAGGCATTAAAAAAAAAAAAAGACACATGCATTTTTATTGAGTCTGGGAGTATCACTTCGGCAATCCAAGCAGTTTGCTTAGTGAAAAGCAGTGAGATCCAAAGAACATTATTCAAACCTCAAGTTTTCTCAGTGACAAAAATGTACCTAAGCCAGAATTCAAGTAAGTACTCATGGAATACTTTTCCACTGTTTATTCAACTCTAAAATATAAAGCCAAGAGCTTGTCTGAAACAAGGCTTTTCAAGAACATAATGGCACTTCAGAAAGTTCTGACCTTCACAAAGCTCACACGTGGAAATGACAGATATTCAGCATTTATAAAATACACTGCTTGGGAATCTAAACAGGGACACAGAAGAGTCTTCTTAAGCACTTGGGTTCAAACAATTTGGTAACCAGATGTCCTACAACATGTATCAACAGTTGTCATACCCCAATTCTAACTGATATTAACAGTTGCTTCAATAACTCCCCAGATGTTCTCACAGGACCCAGTGCAGATCAGCTGCAAACCCAGAGCAACACCAATAGAATCAGTGGAATGACTTTGGATTTCCAGTAATGCAATTGAGGTAAAAATCTGGCCCAAGAGTTTCTTTAATTTCGTGAATTTTGTTCCTCAGTGAATTGTCAGAGGATTCTGTGCACGATTTTCAGTTTGAAGCATCTTGTTCGGTGAAATACAGCTCTCAGATTTTGGGAAAATAATTCAATGCTTCCTGGGAAGAAAAATCAGAGCTTACTTTAGCCAGCACCATTGTCATGGCTGGTTTGATCTTAAGATCTTTTTGCATCAAGGTGTTTTTCTCCTTTATTGATTTCCACAGATCATTTGTAGACTAATTTTTTTTTTAAATTGTTTTATTTTAGATTCTGCATGTCTGCTGATTTTCATAAGACCTAGGAAGAGGTCAGAATGGGCTTTTTGACTGATGGGCTGTACCATCAACTGTAGTATCAGTCTCGTGCTAGAGCTTTGTACGATTGCAGTTATTAAAACCAACCCAGCCAGGAGAAGCCAGGGCTGTGTTAATACTTCTCTGTCATTCCCAAGAAAGTGTGGAATTACAGCAGATACTAACATAAGTATTTTCTCATGTACCAGTGATTTTATGCATGTATGTGAATCATTTGTACACAGGCATATAGGAGTCTACATATCATAGAAATATAAAGTGTTTTGGGTCAGGAGGGACCTTTCAAGGTCATCTAGTCCAGCTCCCCTGCAGGGAGCAGGGACATCTGCAACTAGAGCAGGTTGCTCAGAGCCCCAGCCAACCTCATCTGGAAGGTTTCCACGGATGGGGCAGCGACCACCTCTCTGGGTAACCTGGGCCACGGTCTCACCACTCTCAGTGGAAATGATTTCTTCCTTCTCTCCAGTCTAAATCTCTCTTTTGGAGTTTCAAATCATGCCCCCTTGTCCTGTCCCAACAGGCCCTGCTCCAAAGTCTGTCCCCATCTTTCTGACAGGCCCCTTGAAGTCCTGAAAGGCCCCCAGAAGGTCTCCCTGGAGCCTTCTCTTCTCCAGGTTGAAAAACCTCAACTTTCTCAGCCTTTCCTCATAGGAGAGATATTCCATTCCTTTTGTCATTGTTGTGTATAAAGATATTTTGTTAAGAGCTGCTGTAAAACACAAAGTAGGAAACATGCTGGACAGATGCTGCTATCCCTAAATATTGGGTGTGTCTGAGGATATGGGGAGATGGGATTTGCCTGAGTTCAGTCCTATTTTACAACAATTTCCTTTCAGGAATCGTTGCTTCTGTGACTTGGATTTTATTCAGCAGCTTCTGTAGCTAATAATTTTGTCATCTCGTGCTGCAGGGCTTACGAGCCTCACTGGTGAAGTACCAGGTAGATGGATGTCTGCGTTCACACCGTGCAGTGCTGACAAGCAAGATCAAGCAAAGCCCACGTTGCAGCTCTGCATTGAGCTGACGTAGAAAAATCGCTTCTTCTGCCTTTCTCTCTTCATTTTTCCCCGCTCCCAGATTTATTTCAGCCTTCATGTGTTGTTNAAGTATCCTGAGATACCTCCTACTGGAGAACCAGGTAGATTTGTGCTCTGCTGGGCCTAGTTAAATGACATCTTTTTCAGTTTTTAAAGGAACTGTGTTGAAGGTGTTCAGAGAAGAGAAACTCTTTTACACATAAAGGCACTTTGTAAGCTAGTAGGGAAAGGTNATCTCGTGCTGCAGGGCTTACGAGCCTCACTGGTGAAGTACCAGGTAGATGGATGTCTGCGTTCACACCGTGCAGTGCTGACAAGCAAGATCAAGCAAAGCCCACGTTGCAGCTCTGCATTGAGCTGACGTAGAAAAATCGCTTCTTCTGCCTTTCTCTCTTCATTTTTCCCCGCTCCCAGATTTATTTCAGCCTTCATGTGTTGTTTGCTTCCTCCTCATATTCTTTCCTGGCTCGTTTCCTTTCCAGGATCTTCCATCATTTGAGTTTGCCCCACATCCCTTTCTTCCTAGTGCCACAGTTATCCCACGCTTCATATTTTCCACTTTCTTCCTCAGGCCTGTGGTTCTGAAAAATCTTCTTTTTATCCTTGCAGACAAAGATAAACTTGTATTTTTTTTCTAGCTGACCTTTATTACATACCATTTAATCCCAGGGTCTAACTACCCACTGTATCAAGATGGACAAAATATATTCCTTCTTCTTGCAGCCTAAAGTATCCTGAGATACCTCCTACTGCAGAACTATGTAGATTTGTGCTCTGCTGGGCCTAAAGTATCTTGAGATACCTCCTACTGGAGAACCAGGTAGATTTGTGCTCTGCTGGGCCTAAAGTACCCTGAGATACCTCCTACTGCAGAACCAGGTAGATTTGTTCTCTGCTGGGCCTAAAGTATCCTGAGATACTTCCTACTGCAGAACCAGGTAGATTTGTGCTCTACTGGGCCTAAAGTATCCTGAGATACTTCTTACTGCAGAACCAGGTAGATTTGTGCTCTGCTGGGCCTAAAGTATCCTGAGATACCTCCTACTGGAGAACCAGGTAGATTTGTGCTCTGCTGGGCCTAAAGTACCCTGAGATACCTCCTACTGCAGAACCAGGTAGATTTGTTCTCTGCTGGGCCTAAAGTATCCTGAGATACTTCCTACTGCAGAACCAGGTAGATTTGTGCTCTACTGGGCCTAAAGTATCCTGAGATACTTCTTACTGCAGAACCAGGTAGATTTGTGCTCTGCTGGGCCTAAAGTATCCTGAGATACCTCCTACTGGAGAACCAGGTAGATTTGTGCTCTGCTGGGCCTAAAGTACCCTGAGATACCTCCTACTGCAGAACCAGGTAGATTTGTTCTCTGCTGGGCCTAAAGTATCCTGAGATACTTCCTACTGCAGAACCAGGTAGATTTGTGCTCTACTGGGCCTAAAGTATCCTGAGATACTTCTTACTGCAGAACCAGGTAGATTTGTGCTCTGCTGGGCCTAAAGTATCCTGAGATACCTCCTACTGGAGAACCAGGTAGATTAGTGCTCTGCTGGGCCTAGTTAAATGACATCTTTTTCAGTTTTTAAAGGAACTGTGTTGAAGGTGTTCAGAGAAGAGAAACTCTTTTACACATAAAGGCACTTTGTAAGCTAGTAGGGAAAGGTATAAAGAAGATCCATAGCCAGAAGCTTAAAGTAGGTGAAGGTATGTATTTATAACAGCAGGTGACTGACAGTCAAAGCCACGGATGCACCACCTCTTCTGGAGAATAATCGGCATTATCCAACTAATTATTTTTTTTTTTGTCAGGAAATGCCTGTAGTTAAAATTATAGCTTTATGCATCGATGTTCTCATATCACTTACTTTCACCAAAACCAATTTTTTTTTTAATTTAGTTTTGAACTTTCTTGAAGTTTTTGGCTTTTAAAATCAGCTTGCTTTCTTTTTTTTCCCTCTGGAGAGAAAAAAAAAAAAAAGAAAAAGGATACCAGAACTGGATACAATATCACCGAATGAACTTAATCAGTGCCATAAATAAAGGTTAAATGACCTCCCTGGGCACGCTGCTGTTTATACACTTTTCCGTAGATGTGCCTCTATTTTTTTACTAGATGTAAAAATTTTGAATTTCACCTTCCAAGATGCAGAATTTGAGGTTTAACTCTGTTATAGTGGTCTCAGGCGTGCGGTGTGAGCGCCTCGGCATTATCGGCATTTGCTGTAACTCTGACCTTCGTATCATCTTCCAATTTTACCATCACTAATTTAATAATCATTTCTAAGGCTTCATAAAAATTCTGGTTAATGTCCATCTTAATCCAGTTACGATTTGCTGTGTTGATACCATGTAGCATTTCTTTTTTTATTAAAATAGTTATATCATAACTGAGAGAGTGGAGGCTGTTCAGCCTGGAGAAGAGGAGGCTCTGAGGAGACCTTCTGGTGGCCTTCCAGGAACTGAAGGGGGCCTACAAGAAAGCTGGGGAGGGACTTTTTAGGATGTTGGGTAATGATAGGACAAGGGGAAATGGATCCAAGCTAGAGGAGGGGAGACTTCGATTGGACATTAGGAAGAAGTTCTTCCCCATGAGGGTGGTGAGACCCTGGAACAGATTGCCCAGAGAGGTGGTGGAAGCCCCATCCCTGGAAGTTTTTCAGGCCAGGTTGGATGGGGCTCTGGGCAACGTGATCTACTGGGAGGTGTCCCTGCCCGTGGGAGGTGTCCCTGCCCATGGCAGGGGGGTTGGAACTTGATGATCTTCAAGGTCCCTTCCAACCCTGACAATTGTATGATTCTTGGGGTCTTTCAGGACTTCAAGGGGCCTATCAGAAAGAGGGGGACAGACTTTTGAGCAGAACCTGTTGGGACAGGATAAAGGGTGATGGTTTTAAACTAAAAGAGGGAGGTTTAGATTCCAGATGAGGTTGGCAGGGACTCTGAGCAACCTGCTCTAATTGCAGATGTCCCTGCTCCCTGCAGAGGGGTTGAACTAGATGGCCTTGAAAAGTCCCTTGCCATCCAAACCATTCCATGATTCTGTGATTTTGTGAAATCAAACATGAAATGTTTATTGTATCTACAAAGTTTCCTTTGTCAGCTAAACTTGTAATCTCATCAAAGAAAGACGTTGGGTTTATATTTGACCTGTTTTCTACAAAAACATGTTGATTGGCACTAATTATATTCCTTGCCATGTGAATGTCCTTTCTTGTTTGTTTGTTTGGTTTTGTTTTTAACCAAGTACAAATAGACGCAGTGTTGCCTCTCTTGTCTTACTTGTCCCTTTTGAAGTGCTGCAGGGAACCGATGATCATTCCCTCTTTCAGAACACTCAACACTAACCATCCTGGTTGCGTGAAAACCTCATTTTTCTAAAAAGTTGAAAAAATCAGACAACTTTGGGTTCATCAACCAGTTCTTCATGCTGAAGGACTTCCAGCTGCAAACTTCAAGGCTCACTTTTTGCATTCCTTCAAGAAAACGTCCCAGATATTATATTTTTTTTTTTTTTAATGTGGAAAATGCAATTTTTTCCCCAGTTGTATCTCTCAGAAGTGACTAAACAGTTATTCTAGAAAATATTCAAAATTAATTGCCTCCAGCAAATACATTTTTGATAGCAACTTTCATCCCAAAAGGTAGTTTCATGAAGCTTTTTAACACACAGAAAAAAAATTCTGGAAAAAGAGGAGTTAGAAAATCACAGCAAGGGATTGTAGCATCTCTCCTCCCTCTCCACACATACACTCAAATGTACACTTTTAATGTCATCTCCCTCATTTGACTTTCTGTAATTTTTTTATTATTATTATTTTTATCTCAATCAGCTAATTATATCTCAAATGATGATTTTTTTCATCCAGCTCTTCTTGCCATTATATATATACGTGGTTGCTATTTTATGTGCCAACAATCCTAGGAAATAAATTTCCCCATTATCCCATGATATATTATTATAGGAAAAAAAACCTTCAGTGCGAAATTAGGGGATTTATCAGGGCTGGAGGAAAATCCTGGTTTGTTCCATTGCCCTCTAGTGGGCTCGCAGCACTTCTGCAATGCCATGAAGTGCAGGAGCTTCTTTTCCTTTCTCTTTGTGTGCTGCACAAACCATCATTTATTTTATTTTATTTTTTTTGGTCATCTGAGCATCCTAAAGTTGCTTGACTGCACTTGTGTAAACCACGGAGCACTTATATATTGGATAAAACGGAATTATCCTACCCCTGTTTGGAAATGCTGACGACAGGGGGTTCTGTGGGGTTTAGATTTTGCTGGGGAAAAGAGGAAGATGCGCGTTATCTGTATAAATATTATTTACCAAGTGAGTCTTGGGAAGGGCACTCGTATATGATGACCCATCATTGAAACATATATACAGACTAGAGGAGGAGGCATCATTTTTAGGCATCACTTTCTGCTGAATATAATTGTGAATTCCTCACACAGTCCAGCTGAAGGAGGGCTTGGCAAACGTTTCAGCCCATTTATTTGTAAATTATCCTTCCGTCTCGGAGTGGAAATCTTCTCTGGCATCCACAGGGACTGATCATCGTGTGTGTGCAGGACCCCTTGGAGGTGCAGATATGCTGGAGGCCCGTGAGAGTTCATGACTTCGCATCATCATGAGGGCTGACCTGTTGGAGAGCAGCATAGGGCAAAAGGACCTGGGGGTCCTGGTGGGCAGCAGGATGGCCATGAGCCAACAATGGGCCCTTGTGGCCAGGAAGGCGAGTGGCATCCTGGGATGGATTAGAAGGGCTGGGGTGAGTAGGTCAAGAGAGGTTCTTCTCTCCCTCTACTCTGCCCTGATGAGGCTGCAGCTGGAATATTGTCTCCAGTTCCAGGCCCCTCAGTTCCAGAAGGACAGGGAACTGCTTGAAGGAGTCCAGTGCAGTGCCACAGAGATGATGGAGCGGAACATCTCCCTTCTGAGGAAAGGCTGAGGGAGCTGGGTCTCTTTAGCTTGGAGAAGAGGAGACTGAGGGGGTGACCTCAGGAATATTTATAAATGTGGAAAGGGTGAGTGCCAGGAGGACAGAGCCAGGCTCTTCTTGGTGGCAGCCAATGACAGGACAAGGGGCAATGGATGCAAACAGGAGCAGAGGAGGTTCCAGGTAAACGTAAGGAAGAACTTTTTCATGGTGAGGGTGACAGAGCCTGGCCCAGGCTGCCCAGAGAGGAGGTGGAGTCTCCTTCCCTGGAGACATTCGAAACCCACCTCGACCTGTTGCTGTGTGGCCTGCCCTGGGTGCTCCTGCTCTGGCAGTGGGGTTGGACTGGATGATCTTTTGAGGTGCCTTCCAATCCCTGGCATTCTGTGATTCTGTGATCTTGAACTTGCTGAGCATCTTCAACTGCGCTGGTACTCACGGCGAAGATGAGGGCTCAGCACCTTTGTGAGCAAGCTCTTCACGGTGGTCATGCTTAGTGCTTGGCACTGGAGAGAGACCACAGAAATCGATGGCATCTCATTCCCATTTTGCAACTCGAAAGAATGTGGCTTCCCCCCCTCCCCCTCTAATTTCAATGCCAGATAATGTTTCAAGAGATCTATCAGTCAGGTGCATTAGGCAGGGTGAATCAGAGACGTACAAGACATACCAAGGGAAGGGAGAAAGGGGAATATTGCTTACGTTGGGGATCGTAATTATATTAAGAAGGACCTTTTGCGAATTAAAAAGCCAGAACAAAACTCAAGGCAGAGATACTAATAGTGAATGGGAAGATCATTTTGAATGAAAACACAACATATGACTGAATGATGGTTTATTAGTCTTGGAAATGGTGTGACTTTTTGCCGTCAAACGCCCGTCTAATATATGTCGACTTGATGCAGTGTCCTGTTTCTGCGCCATCCTGGAAGGAGAGGAAGGGAAAAAGTTGGTTGGGGTCGGGCATTAATTTAACATCAGGAAGAAATCGCAGCTTTCGTTAGAGAGCGGAGCACATTTATTTCTACGTCCGTGTTTGCGGATGCGCGTCGAGAGCGTAGGAAAGAAAAAAAAAAATAAAATATTGCAGCTTTGCACTTACTTCAAAAATGACTCACTCCCTCTGGTGGGAACATTTAATTCTGAACGTGTGAATGCTGCTTTCCCTCCTCCTCCTCCTCTTGCATCCACCCCCCCCCCCCCCCCCTTCGCCACATCGCATTCATCTTGCTTCGTGTGACATCTGCTCCGTGTGCTGCAGAGCAGCACTTTGGTTTCTATGGTAGCTGCTATAGCCAGCAGACCCACTGACTGGGTAGGGAGAGGAGGAAGAAATAGCCCAAGGTGGTTGGATTCTGGTGCAGGACGCCTTTGGTGGCAAGCTGGGATGTGTTCCGGAGAAGATGCCCCAAGGGTAGGTCGCTCCCATGGCCGCCAACTGCCTGGGCACTCAGAGCCAGGAGCATTTGCTTTCTCCTCCAGCGTGAAGTGGCTGAAGGACAATAGTCAAGTGGAGGGTGTGAAGAACAGCAGATTGCGGGTTTGGTTGAACTTCACTCTTTTTCCTTTTGTCTTGTTTAGGTCTCCGATTTTGCAGCCAACCGTCCTCATCTTCTGCCTTTCCGGTGGTGAAAATGCAGATGCTAGGCCTAAGATATTTTAAGTGTCTATTTATAACCTAGTTTGTCATTAGAATTGCCATGTCATTTTTTAAACAAGAGAAGATAATGCCAGTTCATGATCTAAACCTGTGTTTAGAACCACAGTTCTTTGATTTATTCTGGCTCTGAATTCATTAAGAGACCCGAATTAGCATCCTGCCATATCTTCTATGGCTTCTTCTTTCCTCCATCCCCTCAGGTGTGAAAACTGGGATTCTGAGTTGACTCATTTCAGCTACAAGGAGTTGAATAAAATACAGAGCCCACTTCCTTTTTTTTTTTTTTTTTTTAATTCTTTATGGAATCAATTCAGAATATGATTTGTGTTTCTTGATTGAAAAACCCGTGAAGATTATCACTGAAGTTGCAACATCATGGCTCATGTGCCACCGCGTTCCATGTGGCATTGAGGCTCGGAAATGTCCCGTGTTCGGGATCAACGTTATCGTCTTCCACCTTTACAAAGACATATTTATTTTAGAACAATTCATACATGGGAGACAATCTAGTAAAATGAATATGAACTTGGCAAATGTGGGAGGGGAAGGGTGTCAGAGATTGATACCACTCCTGTTTCCCGCGTCTGGTATAACGAAGGGCGTGTGGCACGTGCCGGCGTGTGGTGTGGGAGGTCATGGATGATCCTGGGCTTTGACATGTCTTCAGAGAGACAGCTTCTGGCGTGGTGGGATGTAGTTAGTGTTGGCTGTACTTTGGAGAACACCAAATAATCTTTTTTTTTTTATAGCAAATGGAGAAGTTCTTTTTCATATCCTTTCTTCTATTATTAATTTTCTTTGAATAATCTTTTCTTTTCAGGTTTTTTTGGTTCTATTTTCTTTCATGCTTCAAAATCAGGAAGCTAAGACCAAGCGTTCCGTCTCGCGTGAGCAACATTTTGCACCTTCAGGCACGCCTGCCATACTTTGCGTGATCGTATTATCTAGCTGTGTTTGTACCTTGCATCTTTTCCGTTTTGCCAGTTATTCCCACTTAATCCTATATAATCTTTCCTTGAGTCTTTATCAGGCTGCCAGATCTCAGATCCCCCTCAGTCTCAGTTTAAGTAGCTGTCAATGGCATGATACGTTCTCTAAAGCTCAGTTGTAGGCTGTTGTCTGTGGCTCTCTGGTGCTGTTCTAAAATAACACCAATTATGCTTTCTCAGGAAAAAAATAATAATCAGAAAATGATGCCAAAAGATGAGGAAGACTTTTTAACAGGATCTATGATTTTCTCTCCACTTTATCATCCAAATGCTGCTTGAATGCCTGTTCTCTCCTTAGTTTTGCTTCTGTTCCCTTCTCTTATGTGGAACCTCTTCCAGATCCATGAAAATCCCATCCTAGTCTCCCATCTTTAAGTTAATTTCACTTCTATATATTGTTAATAGTACTCCTTATAAGTTACTTTAGATTTTTTTTTCCTTTTTCTCGAAGAGCAGACAGCAGCAAGAGGCTCCGTTGCTTTTTAAACTGACTTTGTGTCTGACTTGAGGTGCCTGGAGGTCATATTGGGTGGATAAATTCCACATGGGCCTTCTAAAAGCAGCTGTAAAAAAAGAGTTAAATATTTCTAAAAGATGATTAAGTTACCTGAGTCCCTGCCCCTCACTTAGAGGGCACCCACCACAGACAGCACCTGATGTCTCTCAAATTACCAGGTATAGNGGACTCCTGAGCTGGAGCCAGCCCTGCAGGGAGTGGTCTCAGCAGAGCAAAGCAGAGGGGCAGGATCCACTTTGGAGAGGTAAATCATGAATTCTGCCTGTAGGAGAGGCCACATCAGGAGAGGGACAGTGACCTGAACAGTTACTTGGAGAAGGTTCATATATTTTCCTAAAATGGTGCTGGAAAGAAACCGGTTATGATCAGCCAGGGTGTAAGACAAACAACAAAACCCCAGATCCTGAGGGCTGCCTGCAGTTGTGCAGACACCTGATTTATTCAGGTTATAAGTTACATACTGTTATGAGTTGCTTGGGCCCAGCATGGCTTTCATTTCACCCGCACGGCCCTGCGCTCGTGCTCTCTGCTTCCATTTGCTTTGTTGGCGGCTGCCTCAGCGTGTATAGTTTGTACTACTGCTCCTAGAATAATGCATCCTAAAAGGTTCTTTCTTACCACTGCTAGAGTCCCTGACATCTTAGTTGTAGGTGCAGCACTCTTATCTTTACGTTTTTTGATATTTCTTTTGTACCAGTTGTCGAGTTTTTTGTTCTTGAGATGGGTAAGGTTATGACTTCCGTGCCTATATATTGATCAATGGTTGGAGATTATTAAAAATGAGATTAGCCCGTAAACAATGATACATGGAAAAAGTGTAATTCATCATTCTGCAGAGGCTATCATTAATTTCATTTGTTTAATTAAAGTAGCCCATTAAAATGCTGGTGCTGGATTTAGTTACTACTGGCATGAACCCACTACTGGCTTCCTTTTTGTTAATGGGACGTAATATTATACGAGGGCTCGACAACTTCAACATTTTGCTAATTGAGTCAGCAGTTCAATTGGAAATTAGTGTTGCTGGGAAGGACAAACAAATCAAATACAGAACCGAGTTAGCATTTAAAACTTAAAGCTGGGGGGGGGTGTGTGTTCCTTATTTTCCTTTTAGCGAATGTGAGCAGGAGGTCAGGTTGTTATGTGAACATTAAAAAAATGTCATCACCCGACCTGCTGTCTGCCTGACAATGCGTCATGTTTATTCTGACAGAAAGAAGCAAACAAAAGCAAATGAAAAGGTAATGAGGTAGAGCACGGAGGGGCTGCGAAATCTTCCCCGCAGAAAGCTCGGCAATGTTTATTGATGTTGCTGGTTCAATAGAAAAAAAATCGCAACTTGCAATAAAATGTCGCCTTGTGTTTTTCCATTTCGAGTTGGGCTTTGGGAATTTGCCCATTGTAGGAAAGACAGAAAAAAAACAAAAAAAACCAAAAAAAACCCAGGAAAAAAAATTCCATAGCTGGACATAAAAGCACAAAATATATCCATGCCAGTAAACACCTTTAATTTCAGCTGTGGTTTTGAAACACCATGCACAGAGTGGAGAAAGTCCAGTTTTTCCCCTTTGGTGAAGTCCTTATAGTTAATATTACAGCCATAATCTTCCCTGTGAGCTTTCCTTCTGCGTGGCTGTTGTGGTTCTGCTTTCTGCAATCCTCCCTCTTTGGGTTGAGTTTCTGCTGCCTCGAAGTGAAACCCCCAAACCTTTATTTTTCTGTACAAAAAAATATGCTAAGGGCTGGCTGAGGCAGCCTGGTTGACCTACACCAGTTCCTAAAATTTGACACAAGGGTCTGACGGCTTGGTAACTCTGTAGTAGATGCTGGGCTTCAAATTTGGTTGCCTAACTTAGCACTTGGTGCAGTTTGAGATGCTTCAGGATATCCGAGACATGCGTATGGGGCTATTAGATAGGTCTAAGGACCTGCAGAAGTCCTGCACGCTGCTGGATGAGTGGCTGGAAATCAAAGTATCTATATTTAGACAACTAAACTCAACCTCCAGTTCACCAGCAGACATCTCTGCTGTAGGTGTGTCCAGAACAGGGTCGTGGAGGGATAGGACAAGGAGCAACGGGCACAAACTAGAGCACAGGAAATTCCACCTAAATATGAAGATGAACTGCTTTACTTTGAGAGTTCCAGAGCCTGGCCCAGGCTGCCCAGTGAGGTTGTGGAGTCTCCTTCTCTGGAGAGATTCCAAAGGCGCCTGGACCCTGCGCTGCTGGGCCCCCTGCTCTGGGTGACCCTGCTGGAGCAGGGAGGTGGCACCAGATGATCTCCAGAGGTCCCTTCCAAACCCTGCCATTCTGTGTTTCTGTGACTCTATGAGTGAGCCACAATTGAACAACTTCCTTGGACTCTCTCCTTGGGCTCTTTTGTTCTCTGTTATGGTTGCCCAGCAAAGCTCTGCTGACGATGGTGTACTAAACATGGTTATGGCCTCAGTCCAAATGCTGTCCTCCCACTGTGCACACTCTTCAGTTGTTAGCGTGGTCACTGGCGTGGTTTTGGCCTTGTCTCACTAACAGTTTCCAAAAGCAATGCCCATGAGAGATCTGAGGGTGACAAGGTGAAGGACAGCTCCCAAGAGGCAGTTTCAGCATGACCAGACCGTTGGGAGTAGGAGAGTCTGGTTCCTTGGACGTGAGCCCATCTGCACCGCCTGGCCTGTGGACCGCATAATGAATAATGAATGATTCAGCACAGTTTATTTTCCGGTATGAATGAAGCCATTCCACATCAAGGATTGCTTCTGTGAATGAGGAGGACTTCCGCTGTAGCCTTTGGTCACAGGGAAATCAAGGAATTCTCATCTCCACAGTTGTTTTAAATCATGCGCTTCCCTTAGGTGGGTGACGTGTTGCCTGTTGAGAAAATCGATCCAAATGTTTAGTGAAATCAGTGTCACAACTTTCTCTGGTGGTTGGAGATTTTCAGATGCTCCAAACAATGAGAAGGGGAGGGACCTGGGGACACTTCTGGGTGAGACAATGGAATGGGTTGCCCAGGGAAGTTGTGGAGCTTCATCCCTGGAAGTGTTGAAGCCCAGGCTGTTTGAGGCTCTGAGCAACCTGCTCTAGTGGGAGGTGTCCCTGCCCATGGCCGGGGGTTGGAACTAGGTAATCTTGAAGGTCCCTTCCAACTCAAGCCATTCTATGATTCTATGACACTTTGATGCAGCAGGGAGGTACAGGGGGGTAGACCTGGGATCCATCAGCCAAGTGATTTTCTGTAGAACTGGGGAATTGGAGCCATAATGAGAATGTGGAAGACAGACGTTCAGACCCCCTCTGCAGTAGTGCGTACAACTCTGGTTACTCATCCCGGACAGAAGAGAAAAGTGATCAGAGAACATTGAAGTATTAAACAAGAGAAGATTATGGTTTGTTATGTAGCAAAGAGGCAGAGCACAATTTTATTTTTTTTTCCAGAAATAGGAAAGGACTAAGTATCAGGGAGAGGGGATATTTAAGATAAAGGGTATTTAAGATAAAGAACAATGTCGGCACAAATCCAGGTGGGTATAGTGGGCCATCTTTACATGCAGGTTTGGAAATTAGATGATTTATAATCATTAGGGCAGCTGGATTCAGAAACAACTGCCCAAACAACCAAGGGGGTAAAAAATGTGACTATTTACACGACGGTGCTTGCAAAGTTCACCAAAGGACGCGTGTGAGCTTCCAATGGTGGGAAACTCAATCTGGTAACATGGGAGGAGGTCTTTCAGCCCTGTGGCCCTATCAGTGTAAAGTGCTACTGCTTCATGAACTGATTTTTCCTTATTTTTTCCCTATTTTGAAAGAGCTGGGACTGCACTAAACCATTATGCTGCATCCCACGTCCTGTGTTTTAGAATGTATAGATTGATTTGGGAGGACAATTACTTGGTTCATCAATATTCCGGTTCCCGGACCCTATGGTGCAGTGTCCCACTATTTACAGCTGTTTGTGTCATCTCACAAGTTGCAAAGCCTGATGTACTCAAAGGATGTGATATGCAGAAAATAAGCAAGTTCGTGGCCAGGGATTGCTCAGAAGATGGTAGAAAACTAGGTTTCCTGGGATCAGACGCCGACAGCCAGTCAAATTGCAGATTGTCGGCGTCATCATTGAACACATTATCTAAAATTCATAGAATCATAGACTGGTTTGGGTTGGAAGGGACCTTAAAAATCATCTAGTTCCAATCCCCCTGCCATGGGCAAGGGCACCTCCCACTAGAGCAGGTTGCTCAAGGCCCCATCCAATCTGATCTTGAACACATCCATGGATGGAGCATCCACAGCTTCCCAGGGCACCCTGTGCCAATGTCTCACCACTCTCAGAGTGAAGATGGTGAAGCTACCCATGAAAAACTTCTACACTAATCACAGAACTCCCAGCATCTTAATGATGACCGCGAACAGACAAAGCTTAACGTGTCTCATTCTACGCAATTATCTTAATGTAAGGTGGCTGCTTCTCTTTGCTAATTATGACTCTCTCCCTGGTTTTCTTATATATATTTCTTTTATTTCTTTTATTTTTCCCACTCCCATCTGTCAGTTGAGTTCATAAAAGTGAGTCTGATAAAAGATGAAGTAGAGAGACCCTGATAAATTTGGAGACACGTCTCAGGCAGATAAGTACATTTACGTCCGTGGTAACTTATACGCCAACTTGGACAATAAAGAAGAAGTTAATAAAAACGAAAGTGAAAATATTCTTGCAAATTATACATGGTAACCTGAACAGAAAGAACTGATTTAAAAGTTCAAGCATTTTGGTGATCAGAGAGAAGTGACCCTATGACCTGATTGTCCAATCGGTTCACCACCGAGTGATAGATTTAGGGTTTATTTCTACCAGTGAATTTAGAGTGAATACAAACAGGTAAAATACTGAAATACCACAGAATAAAAAGGGCTATCTTCATGGAGTAAAGTGCCATGTAGTCTGGGAAGGGTTGCAAAAGGGGGTTTGGATCTTTTGGACAGATCCTCGTTTCCATTTGCAGGCTCCGTTTTGCCAAAGACATCAACGCTTGACATAATTACTAGATATTGGTGATTCCTGGTGTCTTCTGCAGGACCAGAGGTTTCCTGACAGTAACCATATTTAATTCAGATGATCGGTGTCTCTGAAAACACTACTGAATATTGCAGCATATCCCTGATGTGGAGAACTAGATTGCAAATGCGGTTTGATTTTTTTTTATTTTTTTTTTCTTTTAAACTACTAAGTTAATTATTGCTTTGATTATAGAGCTAGAATTGCCATCTGTCACAAGCTCTGTGGGATGACCAAGCTTATTTTGGCTTAGTGTTTTCCTGCATATAATGTTTATTATTCCCAAAATAATAAGATGTGGGACAGATACTATCATCCTGGGACAACTCGTCGTGTGATGACTTTACTCGTATCATCGTACCGTACTGTAATGCAATTACATTTTCGTGTGATATTATATTGTGTGTAGATTAGAGTTGTGACACAGACAGGGAGAAACGGTGCATCTGACTGACATATCTGTTTAATTAATGTTATTTCCATGTAACGAGGGTCTAGCAGTTTGCCAGTAGCTTTCCTGAAAGTTGAGAGTGCTTAGGAAAATAGGATGTTACCGTCACGTTAAAATATCTTCATTTTGTTAAGGATCCTCCTTCAGATCTCTCACAAAACAGTCCTTTATGTTGGGAAGCTGTAAGATCAAGTCTCCTGGTGCTGGCTGCTGTTGCTGTATTACAAGGAGAAAAAAAAAAACGTGTAAACACATCCCATTTTGTTTGAGGCTTTGCAGATAAAAGTGAATATTTAACTATCACCCTAAACTGAAAATACTTCCAGGTGAGACAACACAAATGTGTGGAAGTACCACTGAATAAACAGGCAGATGTATTATCCCCTCGCTCGAATCTTAATTGAGCTTGGGCTCTAATTTTGGGGGAATACATCGCTGTGACGAGGGCTGCAGCTAGCAGGAAAAGGTTCAAGCTCTTTGCTGTGTAAAGTTTGGGGAAGAAAACCTCACATTTCTGGTCCAAAGCTGAATTCAAGGATCATTTTACACGCTGGCAAATTAATACAGTATCACCACCAAAGGCTCTTCCTTAAAAAAAAATAGGTAGAGGAAACTGTAGGATGTCACTCTTGCCTATTAGCTGCTGAAAAGATGCCTCCATGTCTTCACATGCCTTTCCACCCTGTCGCTTGCTCCTTGCTTCTTCAGGCTTTCTCTTTGTATTTTTTTGATCAAGAAACGAAAAAAGGATATTTGAACCCAGAAAGTGTGCGTGGAACAACTTTGGGATTACGGCATTTTTTTCAAATGTTTCGTATTAAGCTAATCAGCCATAAAGGAGAGGGCCAGGGTGTTACCTCCTTTTTCAGTTTTTTGAAGCGGTGCTGATGGAAAACCTTAGGACCATTTCTAATCACATAAAAAGGAGGAAAAAATAAAAGAAGCAAAATTAATTGCCAGCAGCCTAGCTTTCATGGTGAGCCCTACTGCCAAAATGCAGTGTCTGTCTATAGGCAATGAATAAAGTGCATGTCATTTCAAACTCCAGGAGATGAGAATGGAAAATCTGTAGCAGGTCTCTTGTCACCACCTCTTCTGGCCCACCAGAAAAAAAAAAAAAAATCCTTTGGAGTTTGGTTTGTTGGGGTTTTTTTGTCCTTTTTTTCGCAGTTTTGCTATGGAACAGTCTGGGCAGACAAACTTCAAAACCCGGGGTACTGAGCTTTTCAATTAAATTCCCATCAAAGTCCCAAATAGAAAAATCAATACGGTTCATCTAGCATTTCTAAAGTTACTCAAATATTGCCTTAAAAAGGACGTGCTGGCAGTGGGGGGGTTTCCCCCCCATTGTTTTGTCAACCATTTAAAAAACCTCGTATTTTAGGGTCTCACTTCTGAAACCTGAAATAAACTTAGCAGCTTATTTTCCTCCCCTTCACGCGTTCAGTACGATTTCGTAGAAACCTCTTGCTTATGACTTTGTGCGTGTGGTTTTTCTGCAGCTCTTTTGCCGGTCCAATACCAACAAAAGCAATTTCTTCCTTGGGCAGCAGTGCTGAGGACCTGGCAGATGCACTCGAGCACGTGGAACTGTGCGTGCTCCGCAGGACACCCTCCAGCCATGCCCGAGGCAGCGCTTGCAAGTCCCGCTCTTTTCCAGGGTGAACCTCAGAGGATGCTCTGGAGACGCTCGAGGAGATTTGCCATTTCAGATGAGGTGGCAGGATGAGGTCCCTGAAGCATCGTAGACGTTGATTTTGGGGATTTTTTTTTTTTTTTTTTGCCGACCGTCTTTGCAAGCGGGTGCGAAAAGCAGCGGCGAATTGGGAGCGTAGCTGCCGCGTCAGCATCATTTTAATTAAATAGATGGTGCTTTATTTAGCTGTACGGGCAGCATCGGTTGCGTTATTTCTTTAACTGAAGGACTGGAATGCAAATGGAGTGCATTTAAGTGTAGAGAGCAAAGGGTGGCATTAGAGTAGGAGAAAACATCGCCGTGAAACGCCGGGAAAAAGAGTTGAGTCGCGGCGATACGACCGCTTGCGGCAAACTCGGCTGAAACGTGCGCTGGCCTGTTATCCTAACTCCTCCTGTGCAGACGGATCGTATTCCCAGCTTATCCAGAGCCCGTGCTCTGTTAACACAGTCACCGGGGTGTTTGGGCAGCGTTATTAAACCCGCATTAGTATGCAGCAAGGTGCTCCTCGCCCTGCTAAATCACTTTGTAAAGTAGGGCCTACGAGCTTCTCCCGCCCTTTGTTACGACAGCGTTACTCGGATGCAAGACTAATAAGACTTTAAAAGTAGGGAGCTAAATTAGGTAGATGGGAAGTGAAGAGCAGGGGTAGAGACTGAACTGGGCTGATGGAGAAGAGTGGGATGGTGGGAGAGGCGGAGAGAGAGAGGCATCGGAGAGCTGGGCTACGTGAAGAGGGCACAAGAGGCCTGAGCAGGAAGGGAATTGAAGCTTGTTCTGTGTCTGGCATGATCAAGACGGCTGAAGTGTCAGCATTAAAAAGAAAAATATGAACCCTCCCAATATTTGCGAAACAAGATAATGCAGTGAAATGATGCGTGTGGAAAAGATGAGAGTGTGGAATAAGCGCTTAATACACAAAGCAAATAGAGACAGAAATGGCTGGGAAATTAGAATATTTCTGTTAGAAGGGAAGAACATTCAAGTCATTTTTTAATTTTTTTTTGTCCCTACAGGCTTGTAGCTCAAGTATGCTTCTAACCAAACAGAACGCCGTATTCCTGGGCCTATATGGTATTTTTTAACACTTGCCAAATGGTGTCTGCTAGCTTGTAACAGATGTAAAAGATTATTTCCCAAATCTGCAAGAATTGTCACTTGACACTTGCAAAGTGAAGACGTCTTGACTGGAAATACAGGAAGAATGAATTATGCATGGAAAGCGCTGCATGCCTATTTTTAATGGCGCATGGGCATAGTTTCTTTCCTTGGCTTGCGTTGAAGAAGGGATGTGAGCAAGGAAAGAATGAGAAGGTGAACAGGGAGGCTGGCCTGAAAACCGTGAGATTTTTACAGACACCAGTCCAGCACTGCAGAGCCATGCCGCTCGGTGAGGAACTAAAATCAGCACGTATGAAACGTTAGGAACTTCACGGTACCTTCGTCATTGTCGCTAACAAAATGGCTTTACAACTGCAGGGCTAGGCAGTCATTTAGGCTTCCCAAATTCAGGCTGGTTCAACAGTTTCTTCATTAATTAGCCATCCAGAAGCAAACCAGGAGCAATCCTGAGCAGGGCAGCCTTTCCCCCTTGCAGCGCGGAAGAGGAACGCACGTTTCTTCCCGCTGTTTTGAAAGTCACAATTTGGAACATCGGGTGGGAGAAGCTGCCGGCTTTCCCACTGTGCTGGCTCGTCGCGGGTGATAGATGGTCCGCGCTCTCCCATCAAAGACCTCGCTCATCCCTTATCTATATCCAGTTGCAAAGGACAGGCAGAGCGAACAGCTTGCACATCAGAAAGTTTGTGTTGGAGGGGAGATTAATGAGGTGAAGATGTACTTGCTTGTACTCCTCCTTAGAGGAGTCTGAATGAAGGATTTCCAAACAGAGGTCGTGTTCGGGTTGTAGCTTCAGTACACTGTAATACAGGACTGATTAGTAAAATTAGTATTCTGTTCTAAATTGAATTTTGGCTCCGTCAGTTCAGTCAAACAGATTTCTTTCCAACATTTCTCTTGTACTTGGTAGACTCTGTAGGACAGGTCAAAAAACAAATTCCCTTTTTTCGAAAACATCAAGGTTGTCAAGGTTTATGTGCTTGCTTTTGTTTCAGACTAAAACAAATCTTAAAATTATTAGATTTGTGTGTGTGTGTGCATATGAAAGAGTGGAGATATCCCGAGAGAGGGAGGATTTGTGAGTAACACCCGGTCTGTGGTGGCTGTGAGATTGTTCCCCAGCACTAATTCCCTGATGATCCGGGTGAGGTGGGATCTCCTGCCACGTGGCACTGACATGGTCATATCACCTGCTGGGAGGTGATCCCTACCTTGAGTGCTTTTCAGTGCAAACAGCAGATATGTCAGTTCTGATCTAAGGAACATAGCTGCTTTAGTGGAGGGCTGTAGAAGTTGACTGAGGCAGCACAAAGAGCAGGAAGCAAAATCTGGTTAGGGATTTCTTCCAGCACCTAGTGATGAATGGGACCTTAGAATCGTAGAATAGAATCATAGAATCGTTAAGGTTGGAAAATACCTTCAAGATCATTAAGTGCAACCTTCTACCCGACACCTCCGTGACCAGTAGACCATGTCCCGAAGCGCCACATCCACGTGTTTTTGGAACACCTCCAGGGATGGTGACTCCACCACCTCCCTGGGCACCCCATTCCAATGCTTAACTACTCTTTCAGTAGATAAATTCTTCCTAATATCTTATCTGAACTTCCCCTGGTGCAGCTTGTGGCCATTATTTTTTTAGTTTATTTTTTTTTTTAAACAGAGAAAACAAATATGAGTATTTCCCTTGGCTAATCCTTCCACGGTTTAGGGAGACCACAGTGGCTTCTCAGCGTCCTCTGCTTTTCCTCTCTTTTTTTTATCACCTTAACCATGGAGAATATCCTACTTGACACTGATCTTTGTAGATAGTGGTGTAGTTATAACTACTAACTTTCTCGTGCCTGTATAATAGAGATTCATTTGTAGTCAGAGGGGTAAATAGGCCATCCAGCAGACAGTTTGTGTGCTCTGTGGGAATATCGCTACGGAGCTGGCATGGCACACGGGTTGTGTTTGTTGTCTTCTGCTTCTGTAAGAAAGAAGTCATTGCACAGGAATACTCCCACCTGGCACTGCCTCTTCCTTACGGAGGGGACGGGAAATGCGTTCGGCCTCCAGGAGATTGGTTTGGCATGTGCCTACCGCTGGCGTGACTTTGGCAGCTGTAAGACCCAGATGCCCGGCTCTGAATAGTTTCTCCATGGCATCTGGGAGTCAGTTCCTACGTGACCTGCCTTGGCCAGATCACATCTTGAAGAATGTAATGTAAAGAGTTACGGACGTTACTTTCTTCTCGGTTTTTAAAATCTGATTTATTCTCTGCGATCTCAAAACTATGAGTAGAAAACGCATCGTTGTAGGGGAAGAGTAACAGCAAAAACTGCGTGCAGGGAACGAACCACCCAGCTGTATTAAATATTTACATGGACATGCAATGCCTGTAACAAGTTTTTAGGTAGCTATGTGGTTTCATTGAGGATGCATCTTATGATCTTGTGATGTGTATCACGCTCAAGCCTGTAAAATCACAGAGAGTATTAAGGAAGTCACATTCCCGATTAAAATTACATTAAAGTTTTGGGATGCACGACTGCTTTCTGTGAAAAGTGACAGCAAAATTCCTTTAAATTATGGACGTGCTGGGACATGTCCAGAGAAGGGTCACAAGGATGATCCGAGGGCTGGAGCACCTCTCCTGTGGAGACAGGCTGAGAGAGTTGGGCTTGTTCAGTCTGGAGAAGAGAAGGCTGTGAGGAGACCTTCTGGTGGCCTTCCAGGATCTGAAAGTGGTCTACAGGAAAGTTGGGGAGGGACTTTTTAGGATGTTGGGTAGTGATAGGACAAGGGGGAATGGATCCAAACTAGAGGAGGGGAGATTTAGATTGGGCGTTAGGAAGAAGTTCTTCCCCATGAGAGTGGTGAGAGACTGGCACAGGTTGCCCAGAGAGGTGGTGGAAGCCCCATCCCTGGAAGTTTTTCAGGCCAGGTTGGATGGGGCTCTGGGCAAGGTGATCTAGTGGGAGGTGTCCCTGCCCATGGCAGGGGGGTTGGAACTTGATGATCTTCAAGGTCCCTTCTAACCCTGATGACTAACCTATGACTCTAAATTCTAGGAATGCAACTCCTACCATGTGTTTACATGACTTTTCGCCCATTGGCTCCCATTGGAGCAGATGTTGTGCGAGGAATGGCTGAGGACTCTGGGGCTCTTTAGCCTGGAGAAGAGGAGTTTGAGGGAGACCTCACTACAACCTTTCAGGAGGTTGCAGTGAGGCGGGGGTTGGGCTGTTCTCCCTGGTGGCAAGCTACAGGACAAGGGGAAATGGCCTGAAATTGCACCAGGGGAGGTTCAGGTTGGATATCAGGAAAAATGTCTTTCCTGAAAGGGTTGTCAGGCATTAGAACAAGGAGGTGATTGAGTCGCCATTGCTGGAGGTGTTTGAGAGACGATTGGATGTTGCGTTGGAGAATGTGGTTTAGTGGTGGTGCTAGGGCTAGGAAAAGGTTGGACTCGATGATCTTGAAGGTCTCTTCCAGCTGAAAATGTTCTATGATTCTATGATTGACTCTGAGGGAAGCAATTAATCCATTTTTTGGTCACAGACTGGGGAATTTGCCTTTCATCTTTTAACAAACCTCTCTGGGTTCCTTGGAGAAAAAAAAAAAAAAGATCCTATATCATGGCAGCGTGATGTTGGGTTTTGTATGTGTTTTATATTCTCGTGAGGTTACATCTTGTGCACTACACATAAAAATCAGAGTGACCCCACGTGGACCGATCATTAACTGGTATAAATAATCACAGCTCCGGCGCTTTCCAGGCAGTCACTTTGTTTTATGCTCGCTGAGAATATGACCCGTATCCTTCCAAACCTGCTGTGGTAACAAACTTGGAGCCCCATCCTCCTCGCAACAAACTCTGGAGACTTTTTGCAAATGGCTTTTAAATGGTGCTTGAGAAGCCCCCCAGATCTTACAGCTTGCTTTATGTGCCGCTTGCAGTTTTAAGGTTTGGGAATATGTTAACTTAGCTCTGCCGAGAAAGGGGGAAAGGCAGCAGCAGCCGCAGCAGCAGCGCTGTTCTTCATCTGTGGAAGTACATTTGTTGGGTAGGCTGTGTTCTTTTAATGCTTTCCTCAAATGCCATTTTGTAACAGTAAAATGCTCACTAAAAATACTAAAATATTTTTAGTTGTCGAGTACAAATCAGATTGAGCTGCACATTTCCCTCGTGAGTAAAAGTGATGAGTTTGTGTTCATTAACTCGGGGCCATCTGGTGCAGACACGCTGCAGTCTGTGAATCAAACATGCATCAAACTCCAGGGATCAGAATAACCGCCAGACCCAGGGTTTGGGGGGCTTTAGGGGGTAGAGGGAGGAGGACGAGGGTAGTCGACTATAGATTTCACTCTTTTAAAAAATTAACTCTGCTCTACGACCAATTTCAGGGTTTAATGTGGAAAACTCTGTTCCAGGCTCATCAGTGACCACTCGAGTAACCTTCAGGGGGCTCGCCTGCCGTTCAAGTAATTGTACCTCTCATCCTGCCTATTTGGTGTCCAAAATGACTGAATACTACTGTGTTTCTCTGAATTTTTAAATAATGCATCTTGAGGGTGCAGCTACACAGATGCATATAAGAAATAAATCCAAAGAGCCGCTCTCAGTTTTTCTGGGCTTGCGCTGCTGCAAGTCAGGGGCGTTTTCGCTGACGTCCACATAACTGGATCGGGTTTTGCAGAGTTGTGATGAGAGGCCCTGGTTCCATCTTAAAGGTCTTTTCCAACCCAAATGATTCCGTGAGGCTATGAAATCTGCTCTGATTACCAACCTGGCAGCCTTTATTACGTTTCTCACCCAAATGTCTCCAGACTTTCTTCTTCCTGCCTCTCCTGTGTGTGTTTTATCTCAGCTCTACCTTCATCTCTTCCAAGCTCACATCTGCTGTGGGTTGCAGTGGTAGCTGGGTGATCCCACGGGGTAGAGAAGAGCAAATTTCAAGCCTGCACCTATTTTAAGACGATCCAAGGTCACTTCACCTGTATAACCTTGTGAGCTCATCATCCTGTGACTCCAGCTTCTCCTGTCTGCATTGCATCATGTTTTCATCATTTTTCATCTCTTCACTCTCGTACCAGCTTGAGAATGACGTAGCCTGGGGCTGTGGGAAGCATGGCAACATTTCCTTTAAATTCCAGGAATATGGTTCCTGACGCAAAACATTTTCTTTGTTTCCTGAAGAAATATGGAAGTGTTTCAGACCAGGCTGGATGAGGCTCTGAGCATCGTGGTCTGGTGGCAGATGTCCCTGCCCATGGCAGAGGGAATGGAACTAGATGACCTTTAAGGTCCCTTCCAACCTAATGGATTGGTAATGGCTACAAGCTGCACCAGGGGAAGTTTAGGAAATTAGGACATTAGGAAAGATTTCTTCACTGAAAGGGTCATTAAACATTGGAATAGTTTGCCCAGGGCAGTGGTGGAGTCACCATCCCTGGAGGTATTAAAATGAAGTGTAGACCTGGTACTTAGGGACGTGGTTTAGTGGTGAGCTTGCGGTGTTTGGTCAAAGGTTGGCCTAGATGATCTCGAAGGTCTCTTCCAATCAAAGACATTCTGTGATTCTATGTGTGACTTGTTTTCCCTTTTACTCCTTCCTACCAGAACCTGCAAAGTCTGGAGGGGTGAATTTCTTCCCCAGAAATGACGAGTGAGAGGTAGGCACGGGCCAGACAGGTGTCACTGGGCTGAACACAACCAGTGTAAAATGGTGTTACTGGGGAAGGGTGATAACAGACTAGTGAATTATACATGGGTGCTGCAACTGCAGTCCATGGGAAGTCCATGGGCACATATACCCAGCAAAGCTGGAGCGTGAAACAGCAGCAAATAGTACTAAGAACTCGTTAAATAGTAATTGTTGTTGAGTAGTAATAAGAACCCTCTCGCCTAGGAGAAAGTGAAGGATTGCGTGTCGCGTACTCGGGGACAACTCTTCAGTGGTAAAAAAGGATCAGGCCCATTTTCTGACTCTGAGGCCAAGTTGTCACATTCATATAGTTGCTCAAACGAAAACAAACCGAGATGACTGTGTCTGTATTGTCTTCTGAGGTAAATCCCAGGCCCGTTGCGTCCCCTGGAAGAGGCAGTGCCGGAGCGGACACAAGGCACTGCAAGGTGCCGTGGGCCACCCAGTTTCACCAGTGCCTGTGACCATGTCCTGCCCCTGGTTAGTGGACTCATATAAGCATAGGAGTGTGACCTACTCCTGTAGGACCTGCTCTAGGTGATCCTGCTCCTGTGTGACCTGCTCTAGGTGATCCTGCTCCCGTGTGACCTGCTCTAGGTGATCCTACTCTGGCAGGGGGATTGGACTCGATGATCTTTTGAGGTCCCTTCCAACCCCTGCCATTCTGTAATTCTGTGATTCTGTGACAGCCTTTGGAGTTAGGGAGCACTTTGCACAGTCAAATTGTTTGTCCGCATGAACCTGGTTTTTATTTCCCAGCCTCAATCCCTATAGTAACATACTACATTGTTTTTATTCAAGATTATCTCGTTTTGAATAGGCCATCTGTGTCACTGTAAACATCTGCTTATGCCTAACTTCCATAGTTATTTCTTTTCCTCACATGAGGAGGGGTAAAGTCTCCAAGAGGGAGTTGAAATTATTGTGAGCTTGCTCAAAGAATCATGTATATACAGAGAGAGACATAAAGCAAACAGTGCCCTGGCCGTTGGCTGTATCATTTGAGTTGTTTCAATGGTACCTGGCAGAATTTTGCCCAGGACAGAAGTCACTCCCTTGAGTATCTCCTAGGTGCTTGGTGCCTATGTTTGAGCAACAGAATTGAACCCCTAGAGCCTTTAGAGCAATTCTGCTGACCGAAGATTGATGTTTAGTTTGGCAAGAATCGAATGGCTCTCTGAGCTCCACTAGGCTCAATTAAGTTGCCCACACATATGTCGGGTGTTGTTAAAGATGGTCTTGCGTATCTGAGATGTCCACGTAAAGCTGGCAGACACGACTCAGTACCCACAGGAGATCTGAGACGTGGGAATGGTGGTCAGGGGCTGGGTGAGATTCCCTGTGACATCTCAAATAATCATAGAATCGTAGAATGGTTTGGATGGGAAGGGACCTTGAAAGGTCAGCTAGTGCAACCCCCCTGCACTGAGTAGGGACGTCTGCAACTAGAGCAGGTTGCTCAGAGCCCCAGCCAAGCTCCTGTGGAATGCTTCCAGGGGTGGGACATGAACCACCTCTCGGGGCAACCTGGGCCAGGGTCTCACCACCCTCAACATCAACAATTTCTTCCTTCTCTCCACTCTAAGTCTCCTTCTTGAAGTTCAAAACTATCACCACCTCTTGTCCTGTCCCAACAGGCCCTGCTCCAAAGTCTGTGCCCATCTTTCTGACAGGCCCCTTGAAGTCCTGAAAGGCCTTCAATCAGGTCTCCCCAGAGCCTTTTCTTCTCCAGGCTGAGCAACCCCAACTCTCTCAGCCTGGCCTCCCAGTAGTGGGACTTCAGCCTTTGGATCATTTTTGTGGCCTTCTCTGGACCTGCTCCAACAGGTTCATGCCTCTGCATGCCTAAGTTTAGGCAACCGTATCCTGCAGTACGACTTTATTATCTTTAAAGGGAGCTTAGAAACCTTTTCATAAATGGCCACAGAAGTTTCTGGAGGAGAATGCAGTTTTAACTATTTTGGTAGATGTCCTGGGCTCTAGGGTATATTTACCATATCCATAATGTAATCCACTGACTCCTAGTGTAGAAGTTGTGTCCATCCTTGTAAAAGACAGAAGACTGTGTGTCATTAAACCACTGCAGTCTCTGCCTGGGGACCGGAGGCCGCTTTTTCCTCTGGGTTGTGGGCCACTGCTGTGCTCTGTCTGAAAATGAGAAATGGCACAGCGGAGAACCAGGATGAAATCCATACAGGAGATAGGAGAAGATTCAGGTCTCCAAAGTCCGTCATTGACTTAATAATCCCCAAAACCAACCCCCAAACCAACAACTGTTATTCATATATGAAGCAAATGAGAGCAGAAGTAATCACTTCTGAGCGAAGAACACGTTCCCACGACAATACTCCTATCACCAGATAATCCATATAGCACAAGCTTGTCTGTCCTGCTAGGATGTATTTTAGCATATTTGGAAAGAAAAATTCTGAAGCTCAAACAGAAGTACAGCTTTGAAAAAGTTGGGTTTGTTGGTTTTTTTTTTAAAAAATAGTTTCTCACTCTTTTCACCTCTCTCTTCAATGACTCGTCGTATTAACGGGACCCAGTCAAAGGAGATAACAATGCTGCGCAGCCCCCTTGTTTCTTTTCTCTGTTCTCTTTGAGTCTGCTCATCAAAATGACCGTCCCTGCTCCGTCTCTTAATTTCCTGCCTGGATTCAGTCACTCTGCTCTCCCATTAAGGGCGGTTTTGTGAATGACATCTTTGAAAGCTCATCGCTGCTTTCGTTTGCCCGTGAGGGAAATGTCTGCTTACTCATCCCCGTTGGGAAATCGAGTTTACCTTCCAAGGAAGCCTCCTTTTTTTCCAATCCTTTGTACTGGAGTCTTTGCGACATTCTCGGTACGTTTGGTGGCTCTCCCTTTGTACCACGTCTAGGAAGAGAAAGAAACGTTCACGCTCATTTACGTGAGAAAGCGGGTGACTTTTGGCTCGAATAAACTCGTTTTTCAAGTAACTTTTTTCCGTAGGACAAGGTGATTCTTTGTCGTCTTCTATTAAAAGGATGTTTCGAAGTTGCACCAGTTTCTTTCTCTCTAGATTTGCTTTTTTTCCCTTCAGTTTCACGATGCTTCAGTTTGACTCCTCGGGTATCGGATGCTAACAAAATTCTGGATTCTGGTTCTTTTTGTATTGCCTACCTGTTACTTAAACTCCTTTTATACCCACTTTACGGCTTCTTTGTGCAGCGAGTGCAACAAATTGCCGCAAATCAGGCGCGTCGTTGTTGAAGGAGAACTAAAAGTTCCTTACAACACTTGGCCTGGCATTGCCTCGAGAAGACATCTCAAGCTTCCCAAGCCTTTGACATGAGCAGCAGAGCACACCGAAGCCTGATCTAGCGCAGCTCCCGACGTCCAAGCACGTTGCGGCTCATCCCCCAGAACCACTAGTTTTGCGATTTGCTCTCCCCACTTCCCGTCGTTGCGGTCCACGAGGCAGTTATTTGCCGTTCCATGGAAATTATGTGGTTAGATGCAATTCTCAGTCAGATAGAAGTAACTCAGCAGAGTGATTTTCAGTTTCTTTTTCGTTAGGCTTACTGTAGGAGGCTTTATAACTACTAATCTCCAGGAGCGGAGATCTCAGGGGGCTGTAGTGGATCAAATAAGGTTATTTTCATAGATCTGCACTTGCCTTTTTTCTGTTCCTGTTTCAGAAACTGCATCTTGTATCGGAGAATAAAAAGAAGGGATTTTCTTCAGTCCTTTCCTCTTGTTTTTTTCTTGCCTCTCTTGTTTTGCCACGTGCCTACTTTTCAGACTAGGACGTAGCCTTTTCTCTGGCCCCTCGGTGATTTAATAGGCTCGGTCCCAATCAACTCAGGAAAGTTCAGGCTCCTCGGTCTCTCTGGGGATTTCAGACGCGTCGCTCCGAAAGCTAACAGGGACAATGTCACATGCTATGCCAACGCACCGCGTCTAGAGCGATGCCAACGTAGCGTGTCATGAAGCTGTGGCACAATATTAACTGACAGGGTAGAGCCAGCCCGTCTCCCTTGATAAAGATGACTGCGGTACAGCTCTGCGCTCGCACTGGGCTTGGTGGGAACAGTATTAATTTAAATGCTTTAATTCCATCTGGGTCTGCTTGGCTCTATTCTGTGGCTGTAGAAGAGCGCTTTTTTTTTGAGGTGGCGTATCCAAAGAATTCCGTTTAATATGAGTAAATAATCCTTTGCTATGTGCTGGTCAGAAAAAAAAAAAAGAAGGATGAAGTAGTCCTAATTAATCAGATCTCTTCCTAATTGGCTATGGCAAAGAGATTTCTGAGCGTGCCAAGTGCATAAAGTGACCGAATCGCTGGCTGTGCCTAAATAAGATAGAGACTGTTTCTGGAACCGTTGTCCTGACTTTGTCTGGATTTGCTTTGAGGAGATGGCAGCAGAACGTCAGGTAGATTAATCTTGGCTTTAGTACATCCTGTCCCAGGGTGTCATCCCTTTGGCTTCCATCCACTTTGCCCAGGAGTCTGACTGCAGCATTTTTAGCCTTGGGTTTTGAATAGTTCTGATGAAGCTCACATGAATCAAATAGAATTTGACTGGCACCTCTGGAGCAGGCGATGTCTCAGGCGGTGAGCAGAATTGAATTGTTGACCGCGTGTCGTTAAAGAAAGGAGAGAGGGATTTATAGTCTTAGCCATTTAGTTTTCTTCGCTTTGGTTCGCGAAGCTTTTGAAGCAGCCTGTTTGGACCATATATAAAGTGCAGCTTGACAACATTTCTAAACTATAAAATGTGAGGTTGACCATTTCTGTTGGCTGGTTTCCTGATCTTGGTAATTTTGGATCCCCTCACTAGCCTAAATCTGCTCTCTTGGTGGAGAAGAGGCCAACGCAAACCTGCTAGGCAGGAGTCAGTTCTCAAGGAGTCAGTTCTCGGTTGCATTTTTATTTGCTGGGTGAAGAAATCTGGGTGCTGTGTCACTGAGAAAAAGCTCTGACCTTTTGGCTCCCTGAGCTTATGCGTTTTAGAAATCACCCGAGGAAACTTCTGAGTAATGCTCAGACATTTGAGAGAATCGTTTGCTATCCAGTTTGTTGGATGTGAGCAACCCAGGGAAGCCGTCGATGTTTTATCACTGGATGTGCTCCAGACCAGGTTGGATGGGGCTTTGAGCAACCTGGTCTAGTGGGAGATGTCCCTGCCTATGGCATGGGGATGGGACTAGATGATCTTGAAGATCCCTTCCAACCCAAACCATTCTATCATTCTATGATTTAGCTCAGCCACTAGCCCATTTGTGTCAAACAGGTCCTGGAGAAGTGGAGAGGGTCCGTCTGAGCCCAGCACTATACGCAGCAGAAACCCCTCCACGGAGCCTTTAGGTTTGCAGTGATACATCATTTTTTTCCCAGATAAAAGGTACAAGCTTTTCTCCTGTACCAGCAGCAGTCTAAAAGTAAAGAGAGTGAGAGAACAGCGGCTCCATTCAGGTTACAATGAGATTATATCAAATATATTGTCAAAGTTCTAATAATTAATGGATTCTTAAACTGTGCAGCTTATTTGTTTGATATCTCTCCTGCATTTCTAAAGCAGCGTATCATTTCTTTTTCTTTATTTTTTTTTTCCTTGTGAACCATATTTCTATACTTCAGGCTTGATTTAGTAACCATAGCAATGAAATAAATGCATTGTCTTCATTTACAGTGGTGTCTAAATAGGTTCTCAGCTCTCTGTAAGTCCTTTAACAAGGGATAGTTCCCTGCCACCGTAACGGGAAGGCTGTGGGCTATGTTACTGAAAGAATTTCCGCTTTGATTTTGTGACATCAGGTCCAAAAGTCTCGGAAAATGCGTTTGTGCCTACTATATTTCTCAAAAGTATACGGAGAAATATAAAACCAGAACTTTCCCAGGGAATTTTTTTGTGTAGAGAGAGAACATGGATAGTGTTATGTCTTTCCAGATACAAAGAGATGCATTAATACCTTGTATTTTCTTATGCTACCCTCTCGTTATCAAAAACCCAGAAGATTCTACAGACAGAAACAAAAAACAAAAATAAAAAGAGACTAAGAAGAATGCATACTGACTTTTTCTCTAAGAACAAAGTACCTGCTCTTGGTTTTGGGCAGTCCTTACTGGTATAGAAATAAACTGGGTTCATTTGCTAAGGTTAAAAAAAAAAAAGCTGCAAAAGTAAAAAAAAAAAAAAAGAAAAATCTCTCCTTTTGTGTTCTTTCCGGATTGCTTTTGCAACTCAGTGGCAGATAACATGACTCTCTTGAGCTTATTCACCTGTTATTCACCCTTTATATATTAATTCTGTTTATCATAGTCTCATGCAAACGTAATTCTGTCATTTTTTCTAGAAAACAGACATAGATTTCTATACATTCTCCCTACGCTCTTGCAGTAGCCTCCTCCCAGCACTTGTAGGAGTTGAACATCGCGTTTGAGCAGCAGTTTGCAACTCTTTTGTCTGGTTGGGATCGTAACGGCACCATCAGAGAATGCTGTGCGGGGTTTACACTGAAATTACAGCATTTCCATCTTTCCACAAGCAAGAAATGCTGAATTAGTGTCAACGCTGCTGCTCAGAGAAATGCAAACTGCATCTTGCTGCATGCACCAGGAGCAGCTCTTGGATCAAGTGGTGTTAGACCTACTGAGATTTAAATTTATATCTTTCAGCTCTGGGCGTTTTCTTTAAAAGAAAAGGCTTATTATCCTCTTTACATATGGAGGCTAAATTTCCAGGAAAAAAAAAAAAAAAGAAAATTGATTGGAAAGGATTTGAACCACCAGCACATGAGAGACCTAAATTAGACGTCTCTGGAAATATTTCACAGAAATATTTCTTGACCGAAAATGTGGTTTTAACTAAGGGAAATTTTCTCACCAGGATGGATTTTCGATCTTTGGATAGCGAAGCATCTAAAAAAAATCTGATTTAGGCTTCTGATTGTATATATATATATATATATTGACATATGTATCTGTCTATGTGCTGTATGAACAACCATTGTCTGGATTTTTGCTTTTTCTAACAGTTAAAAAAAAAATCAGGGGGGTAGGAACAGATTAAAATGCAATGCCTCTATTTTATTTGATTTGGATTGGGTTTTTTTTGTTTTTTTTGGCGGGGGGATTGGGGGGTTGAGGATTTTTTTTGTGAAAGGAAAGAATTTTCCTACTAGCTCTACTTTCTACTGTAAGTCTTAGCTTCTGGCCATCGCCCGCGTGTTATAAATACCCAATTGCAATAGCCAGCTGCTGACTCCGGACTTTTAAACTCTGTATACCTCTAATAGGCTAAATCAAGGGGAAAAAAAAATAAAAAAATTCTCTTGCAAGTGCCTAGCACGGCTAGCAGCAGGACAGGTAATTTATACATTCCCTGTGGTTCGCAACGAGTCTGAAAATTGAAATCGAAGCTTTGCCCTGTGTCCTAGTAATGTCACTTCGGTATCACTTGCCCATATGTTACTTAAACAGTCCTCACCTGTGTAACTCCTGGGCTTGGAGCCTTTCCTGCTTGATCTAAAGCTGTGCCCTGGCTGGGGGGCTGCAGCAGAGTTGTACTCGACGTTTTGAGTGCAGAAAGCGGGGACTTACACCACGTGGGGCTGCATTTCGAAGGAGGTAGGTGTCTGCTGTCTTTGGCTCAGCAGGAGAATCCTTTTATCTTAGGAAAACCTCCTGAAATACTCTTGATTTTCACTTCTTGTCCTGGTTTAGATGACAGTGCAGGTAGGTCCTGCTTTTGCAGGGTAAGGGGTTTGGAGGGGGTAATTTTTTAGGAGGAGGTGTTGAAGGCAGAGGCTGTTTCTCAAGATTGCGGTAAAATAGGAGTGAAGTCTTGTGGTGGACAGACCCCCAAACTCTAAATAATGACAGAAATATTAGAAATAAAAGTATTCTGGTGATGATCAGACCTTTATTTTATGTATATCTCAAAGCAATAGTGAATTATAGGTTATAGGAGAACAAGGTGCTCATCCCATCTCAGCAGAAAATTCGTGGGCTCCTTTCCCATACAAAATCATTGTCTTAATCCTCACATAATCCTTTCCCCTGCCTTCTTTCTTTATCTCCTTCCTCCTTTCTCTGCCCCTTGGGAAACAACTTTGCCAACTACAGATGTCACAGGGTGTCATCAGATGATGGTAGTTGCACTCCTCAAAGGCCAGAAGCTCTGCTTTGTTTTCATAACTGAGGGGGGGGAAAAAATCCAGTATTCTCAGCCTCTTCCTACTTTTGAATGCATACATCTTAAAAGAAAAAAAAAAAACAAAAAGAAGGAAGAAAGAGTGTTGCTTTCCATTTATGCTCCGGACACTATGAAATAGTGCTTGAACTAGCAGAGTTGCCCCTCTCTGATGTGTGTTCCTGTTCTGTGGTGCTCACTTGGTGATGGCATTAGAGACTTGGGAAGAAAGAAGCCAAATCGATGCGTTTTCTGTGTTAGAGGTGACGGTATGACCAAGGGGATCCAGGGTTCTGACAAAACTGTTTAATGTAGAATTTTTTAAGACATTTTTGAAACTCTGCAAGTCCTGAGAAGTTAAGCAAATAGGGTTGTTCTTAGAAAACATTTTCTTTCTCATCTCATAGGACCGTCGGTAAGACCTTAAATAGGCAGATGATCATGACAAACATCCTTTTTTGTTTTGCTTTTTTGTTCTGAGCACTCAGCATTCAGATTCCCCCTGTTTCTGAGGTTGTTATGAATTGTTGTATCAATAGCCTAATACAAAACACAATGACTGTAGAATTATAAGGGGCATCTCATGTCCTCAAAGCCAGTCTTACATTGTTGCAGAAAATATCATATCATCTGGTCCTTTTCCTATAGAGGATCAGACTTGAATTAGTTGGGCTTATTTTCCCCAATGTCTCTTTCACTTGCAAGTCTCTTGATGGGCAGCTCTGTCATCTTAGTTTTTTTAAAAGCAGAAGAAATCAGATTGTTGCTTCCAAAGTAGCTGAAATATGGAAATAGTAACGGAGATAAATTTCCTCTTCCGTCATGCAGAGCTTCTGAACAGTACAGGACTGCTAGAGTGGAGATACCAGTGATGAATAAATTATGTTTGTATACCCTCTGAAGCTCAAATTTCTCCTTCTGGGAGCTCCTCATGGAGTCCTTTTGCAGCATCAGTTTCCCACAGAAGACCCCAACATGTTGCCGCAGGTCTGCTGGAGTGGTTATCAGCAAACCCGAGGAGGAATCTTCACATGGACTTTGCAGTGAAGATTCAGGAGGTTCTTATCCTCAGAAAAAATACCTGCTCACCCAAAAGTTACAAGACAGATCAAAATATTTCTGGGTGGCAGAAGAGGATGCTGAACCAGGAATGACCGGCACAGTTTGATGGTTGGACTCGGTGATCTTGGAAGTCTTCTCCAACCTAAACGATTCTATGATTCTGTTTACCAAAAGAAGTGGATATAGTCAGATTTCTCCAGCTGCTGCAGGAAGGTATCAGTATGAATGTGCTACCAGAGTGGACCTGACCTAACAGGACAGAGTAAAACAGGCGCCATTTCTTTGGTGTACATTTCCATCACATCTTCTTCTGTCCGGAGTCCCTCAAAATGCCTGACCTGAATCGTTTTCGTCATCTCAAACTTCCTTTGGTATGTACTTCTGCTCAGACTACCTCTGGTTTCTTTTAGGGACAATGTCCTGGTTTGTTTGGGGTTTTTTACCACTGTCCAGATTTATACAATCTGATTATGCACCAGGTTTGAAATGTTTACCTTCCAAACGGCCACGCTAGGAAAGGACATCTGTGGTGAGATGCAGCTTCTGCATTTAAGTGTCTGCAGTTCAGTAGATCCCATGGAATCCAGAGAGCTATGCAGGTCACCAGGTGTCTACTCAGGGAGAGCAGAATTCCTCCTGTCCCCGTTAACTTTGCAGGGAGGTTAGGCATCTGACACACCTGTACATCTCTACCTGTAGACATCTAAAGGTCCGTGTCTTAGTCTCAAACTGAATTCTTTCCCCAGGACCAAATGATCTGCCTTTGAATAAGTGATCTAATGTCATTGGAGATGCTCTGACACATTCATCCTGGCCCGAAGCAGCCTGTCCAGCTAGGTGTAAGTCATAGAATCATAGAATCATGGAATGTAGGGGTTGGAAGGGACTTCTGGAGATCGTGGAGTCCAACTGCCCTGCCAGAGCAGGATCACCCAGGGCAGGCCACACAGGAACAGATCCAGGGGGGTTTGAAAGTCTCTAGACAGGGAGACTCCACCACCTCTCTGGGCAGCCTGTTCCAGGCTCCATCACACTCACAGGAAATAAGTTTCTCCTCCTGTTGAGGTGGAACTTCCTAGGTCCCAGCTTGTACCCATTGCTCCTTGTCCTATCCCAGGGCACCACAGAAAAGAGCCTGGCCCCTTCTACTTGACCCCCACCCCTCAGAGATTTCTAGACATGAATAAGATCCCCCCTCAGGCTTCTGTTCTCCAGACTAAACAGCTCCAGGTCTCTCAGCCTTTCCTCAGAAGAGATATACTCCAGTCCCTTCATCATCTTCATAGCTGCTGTTGGACTCTCTCTAGTATTTCTCTGTCCAACTGTACATTGTGTATCTCACCTGCCAGCCCTCTGTAGCCAGTTAGGATGCTCTGGGATATCACACGTGGCATTGGATGTCAGTGTGTGGTGACTTAAGTCCATGTAGATACCTAAACATAGGTGTCTGAGCCTGATGCTGGATCATAAAATCGTAGAATAATTAAGGTTGGAAAAGACCTCTAGGATCATCAAGTCCAGCCTACTACTCAATGGCTCCACAATCACCAGACCAGGCCCTGAAGTGCCCTATCCAATCGCCCTCTGAACACCTCCAGGGATGGGGACTCCACCACTTCCCTGGGCAGGCTGTTCCAAGGCCTGACCACTCTTGCAGGAAAGAAATTCTGCCTAATGTCCAATCTAAACCTTCCCTGGCACAGTCTGAGGGCATTTCCTCTTGTCCTATGGTTAGTTCCTAGGGAGAAGAGGCCAACCCCCGCCTCACTGCAACCTCCCTTCAGAGAGCTGTAGGGAGCAAGAAGGTCTCCTCTCAGCCTCCTCTTCTTCAGACTAAACAATCCCAGCTCCCTCAGCCTCTCCTCAGAAGACATGTTTTCCAAACCCTTCACCAGTTCTGTCACCCTTCTCTGTACCCGCTCCAGCACCTCAATGTCCTTCTTATCCTGTGGTGCCCAAACCTGGACTCGATCCTCGAGGTTTGGTCCCACCAGTGCCGAGTACAAGGGCACAATCCCTTCCTTACTCCTGTTGCTACCCCATTTCTGATCCAGGCCAGGATGCTGGTGGCTCTCTTGGCCACCTGGGCACCCCACTGGCTCACATTCAGCCGACACCAACACCCCCAGGTCCTTCTCCGCCAGGCAGCTCTCCAGCCCCTCATCCCCAAGCCTGTAGCTTTGCACGGGGTTGTTATAACCAAAGTGCAGGACCCAACCGGGATGTCACTCCTGGTTTTCTATCAAGATGTTCTCTGATCTGTCATGCAAGGCTGTAAGTCGAGGAATGCAAAGCATATGTCAGTGCAGTAGATGAGAACGTTCCCGACACTCCCTGGTTTCCTCGGGACATTTAAGGAATTCATTTCAGAGGCAGTTTCTTTTCATGAGCATAATTTGATCCTAATCATCTTTATACACGTAACATTAAGTTTTTCGTTTGCCTCATTAACTGTTGCTTTAAAATTCAGATGGTCAAATACTGATGAAGTACCAAGCTCAGGGGCAGACCATATCCTCATTCACCAAATGCAACAGTGTTTGTCTTTTTTTTTTACCTTATAAATTTTCATCTATTTTACTCTACGCGTCACTTTTCCTTTTGCCACAAGAAAATTTATAATAGCTGAAAACAGGCANGTGTCCCTGCCCATGGCAGGGGGCTTGGAACTTGATGATCTTCAAGGTCCCTTCTAATCCTGACAATTCTATGATTCTATGATTTTAACCTGGGCAAGCATCTTACCACCCTCAGAGTAAAAATGAAATGTTTAGTGAAATCAGTGTCATAACCTTCTCTGGTGGTTGGGGATTTCCAGATGCTCCAAACAATGAGAAGGGGAGGGACCTGGGGACACTTCTGGGTAAGGCACTCGAATGGATTGCCCAGGGAATTTGTGGATCCTCATCCCTGTAAGTGTTGACCCCCATGTTGGATGAGGCTCTGAGCAACCTGGTCTAGTGGGAGGTGTCCCTGCCCATGGCAGGGGCATTGGAACAAGATGATCTTGAAGGTCCCTTCTAACCCTGACAATTCTATGATCCTATGAAAACAAATGTCCCAAATTACCCCACACTACTCTTCCAGAAGGGTTGTCTCTTCTACATACGGTGTCCTCTTTCTGTCCTCTGTTGATATCTTAGGTGCTGCAGGGGCATCTGAAATAGCATTAGGTGACTGTCTTCAGGCAACAGAATTGTACCCTGGGCAAACTCTTTGCCTGACAGTGGAAGCTTTCCCTCTGAGGCATCTGGGAGCAAAATCTTTTTTAGTATCTATGTCAGTGGTTCCAGTTGTGGTCTGTGGAGAAGTTACCTGCAACGGTTACAAAGTGGAGTCTTGTGCTCCTGGATCCCGTTTTGTCAGTTATGGTATTCTAAAAGAAGCTAAAAAGAAACCAAATGTTCCCTTAAAAGAAAGTTTCTTAACATTTCTTTAGTATTATCAGCCCACAAATAGGAAAGACCATGGTCTGTTTGAGGTCTAATGAAAGAAGATGGTCAGCAGAGAAGTATAGGTTAAAAAAAAATCAGCCTTGTGGTTAAAACACTGGCAAACAGCTGCTCTCTGTGTTATCTGGACTTTAACTGAGCAAGGATATACATTGGTTGATATATTTTATTGAAAACTTGTGTATCACAGTCGCTCAGGGCTGCAAGCGTTGCTCAGTCATTCTGGGAATCCTTTTCCCCCTGCCTTGAAAATGCCACAGTCGTAGAGATTTAAAGATGTTGCTGACCTGAGACGTATTTTTCTCCACGTACATTTCCGTTGCAGGATTTGTTCATTTGCTAACGAAGAAAATGATTTGCAAGGTTCGTGATTTCATTAGCTAAGATTATCTGGGAAGATGCGATCCAGCGAGATGGGCTTAGAAAAACTCAGTTGTGGGTGAAATGTCTGTATGGGGGATATATTTGTTATTGTTAAAGAAGCAAAAAAAACCCTGATCGGTTGTGCACTCCTTGTGCAGTTTCGCCGGGGCTGAATAAATGAAGGGTTTTGGATTTAATACCTGGTGGTAAATGAAAATGAAGTAAATGGGGTAAAGCGAATCAAGCCTCTCATTCTGAGTCAGTGGTACTTTCTGCGATTAGGATAATGATGTAGAACATCATTGCCTTCTGAAATCCGTTTTGGAAGTTATACCTGTTGAAAGGTTCGTCTCAGGTGTCATTCCGTTTGCATCGTTGTTCAAAGTAATTAAATGTATTTCTGGAGGTGAGCAGCAGGACGATCAGGCCACTGGTGCAGAGGTTCTTGCAGGACTCCTTTCTTACTTCAAAAGGTGACTGTTTTGAGGGTCAAGATTACTGGTGTAACCCAACCATTACAAATCACTGGTGGCTGTTAAATCAGACCTTTTTCAGATCTCGTGAAAACAAGTGTAATTATCTTAGAATCATGGAATGGTAGGGGTTGGAAGGGACCTCTGGAGATCATCGAGTCCAACTCCCCTGCCTGAGCAGGATCACCCAGGGCAGGCCACACAGGAACAGATCCAGGTGGGGTTGGAAAGTCTCCAGAGAAGGAGACTCCACCACCTTTCTGGGCAGCCTGGGCCAGGCTCCATCACCCTCACAGCAAAGAAGTTTCTCCTCATGTTGAGGTGGAACCCATTAATGTACATACATCCCAAGTAACATACCCCACCTTAGGCATTCTCAAGAAATCCATAGTTCTATGTATGCCCTAATATTCATATCAATAAGAAGATATTGAGGAAAATCCATGGGCTGCCGTAGCTCTTGGACTGTCACACGATCATTTCCACATAATAAGAGTTTGTGTTTCCTGGATGTGCCGAATTTGAAGCCAGTCACTTGGAAACCAGAGACACGCTCTCCAGCCCTGCAATTACTGCTCTAGATCCTTCTTATACCATCCCCAATTTTTCAACGTCCTTTGAAAATGTGGTTGGCAGGAGTGGATTTAATATTCCAGCATTAGCCTCGATGCCGCTGTAAATGAAAATCAAGTCACTCTCTACTCCTACTCGTCCTCTGCTGTGCACTTGGCCGTGGATTGCATTAGTGCTTTTCATCACGGCATCCTAATGGGAGCAAGTGCTAAGCTGTTTGGCTACTGTGACCCCGAAATTACTTTCAGATGCTATTTTCCATTATGTAATCCTTTGTTCTCGCTGGTCCTGCTTTCCTGCTCCCGAGCAGAACACAGAGTCATATGTCTGATGTTAAAATATGGGTTTGCTGATTGAGCCTAATGTACCGAGGAATCCAAGTTGATTTTATGACTACCTCGCTCCCCTCAATACTTACAATGATATCAAACTTTTCACTCACAAACGTTGCCAGCAATGATTTTATATTTGTTTCCAGATCCCATAAAACCCCAGTTTTAATAGTGTTAGACCTAAGACAAGGCCTTTACAAAGTAAGGCAACGTTTAGGAGATAGCTCACGTGGTTTAATTTGTAAAACAATGGATGTCTGGGAGTAATTCTCAGGAGTAATTCTCAGGAGTCATTCTCAGGAGTCATTCTCAGGAGTCATTCTCAGGAGTCATTCTCAGATTCTCCGTGGTGCAGATGAATGGTGAGCAGCAGTACTTGTGATGGTTATAATGGTCAGTACAGTGCAATAAAGCCCTGCTTTGCCTCCAGCTCAGAAAAAGGAAGCATTTTAAGGGTAAAAATGAGGCAGATATTGGTGGCTGACTTAGCCAGCTGATCTCTCCCCTCATTCCCACTGTAGTTAATGGAGGGAGAAGGGCTCCTCCGCACTCAGCCTAGACTGGACACGCAGAATTGTCTCCTGTCTGCAGAATATTGAGGGATGTCAGGTCTCTTCTGTGCCTGAAGCTGAGGGATGACATTTACTCCTTTCCCCCGGCTGCTAAATAATAATCTTCACTTTTTACAGCTCTCCGATTTGAGGTGACGAGCACCTATGAAATTCCCTCAAGAAATAAGGTAAAGAACTTGCGTTAACATCTGAACGTTCCGGAGCCATTTTAAGCACGTTAGCGTTTCACAAGCAGCCCTTAATGTTTCCCCTGCCTACGTTTGTTTTCCAGTCGTCTTTAAATTCCTGATTGCACGCCGGTTTCCAAGTAATGCAGTGCACTGTATACATGTTCTCTGCGATTCTTGGAAAAAATATAGCACGGTGTAATCAAAACAATGCAGTATTCCGATATAATCTTCGACTTGTACGATGCCGTAGAATAACGATGTACATCTGAGGAAATACCCAGCTCTTCTGCACTTTTTATTATTTATTTTTTTTTCATACAAATTAACCGTGTATTTAATTGCCTCATCTGCCAGCCTGTGATTTGTGTGGGGTCACAGGTATGTTTGCTTTTGTGTTTCACTGCTTCCTTTCCATGAATCGTACGCAGAAAGGGGTTGTGGAGCTCTGTGTTCGCAATGCTCCTTGCTAAAATATTGCCATATATACCTTGGAGAGAAGACAGAGCATTTAAAGTTGATGAGGATCATGTTAGAGTTAGTATAGAATGACAGAATTCTACCTACCCTCCTAAACAAACCAGAAATGAGAGGAGCAGAAAGCAGCAGAATCACCTTATAAACGGAATTCTCCTCCTACACGTAACTTTGTTTAATTCAAGGAAGTTGGATTAGAATCAAACCTGGGCAAGATCGAAGGAAGGTCTTCTCAACATTCTCTGGCTAGGGGGGCAGAGGGAAGTGTGCAGGTGCAGCTCTAGTTGTGGCATTTCCTGATTTTGTTGATTGCTTAATTGTAACGTTCTCAATACACTTGGTTCTGAGTGGAATTTCTTCGATGAACGCCACTCAGAGCTCATTAGCACCCAGAGATATACAGCAGCCAGCATTATCATGGTTAAAAAAACACCCCTGGAGGAACCATCAAGGCTGGAAATGATCAGCTGGTGGAGACCCTGACCCTGGAGGGGTTTTAAAACTGCGTAGATGAGGTGCTGAGGGACATGATTTAGTAGTGGGCTTTGCAGTGTTAGGTTCATGGTTGGACTCAGTGATCTTGTGGCCTTCCAGGATCTGAAGGCGGCCTACAAGAAAGATGGGGAGGGACTTTTGAGGATGTCAGGTGGTGATAGGACAAGGGGGAATGGATCCAAACCAGAGGAGGGGAGATTTAGATTGGACGTTAGGAAGAAGTTCTTCCCCATGAGGGTGGTGAGACACTGGAAGGGGTTGTCCAGAGAGGGGGTGGAAGCCCCATCCCTGGAAGTTTTTAAGGCCAGGTTGGATGGGGCTCTGAGCAACCTGGTCTCATGGGAGGCGTCCCTGCCTATAGCAATGGGGCTGGAACTTGATGATCTTGAAGGTCCCTTCCAACCCTGACAATTCTATGATTCTCTAATTCTGTGATTCTATGATCTTAAAGGTCTTTTCCAACCAAAACCATTCTATGATTCCACGTATGAAAACTTGAACCTGAATCCAGAGTTTTGGAGCACACAATCAGCTAATTCATGTAGTCCATTGTAATGAACTGTTCTTCCATGATGCTTCTTCTGTACTACAAGGTGTTAAGAACCGAGGAGCGTGTTGAAAACCAGTTTGTATTGTTTGCTTGTGGGAAGGTTGAGGTTAGGTCCAGACTACTGGTTGGCAGCAGATTGGCCCTGCAGGTCTTTTCACAGGAGAGCTTAGCTGTGTGTTACAGCTTCATTATCTGCCCGATGCAGTGGGTGTAGCCTCGGTCTACTCAACTGATCCCGTAACCAGTTGAACCAGTATCCTTCCTTGGAGGTCTCTGGTGCTTTTTTACTGCAGGGGTAGAGTTTATACGTATCCACCTGTCAGGCTTGCTGACACGGTGCTGTGGGTCTGCATTTGGGGTTATCTGGAGGGTCTTATTGGGATGCAGCCTGTGGCTGTATCTGTGCTGATGAACATTGCCAGGGCCCAGGCCCAGGCACCAAACAACTGCCATTCTTTATTGCTTGGGTGGTCCTGGCACAGTTTTGGCCCTGGTGAACTTTCCAGACGCTTCCCAATCATGCTTTGGGAGCTGACACCTGCCAGACACCATCCCCAAAAGGCAGTTTGGAAGCCGCTACCTAGTTCTGGAGCATAGAAGAGCTTGGGCATGGCCAGACGGTGCCAGCTGGCCTTCAGCACCGGGTTAGCTGGGTTGTGGAGGTGTAAAATTTCGGTCCACATTTGAGTGAAGTTGTTATAGAGCTCTCATCCTTTGAGGTGGGATTCAGCATGGCTACTTTTAGCTGCCGCAAAGCGACACGTCTCTTCTAAGCTCGCAAACCGGGTGGCTGCGGGCGTGCAGAAAGCTGGGCTCCTCCAAAGGGCGATTCATCCCACTTAGTTACCAATTTGGGAAAAACTGACAGTGGGTGACGAACTCGTGGTGGAGCCGATGTCGATGTCTACTGGAAGGGCAGCCACCTACTGTAGGAAGCTGATAGGAGCGGAGTTGGATGTGCCACCGAATTGCAGCAAGGGTGCAAGCACCAGGCCAGCTTGGACAACGTGGATGAGGTTTATCTCTCTGTAAAGAGCAGCGCAAGGGGTGTAAACTCACACCCCTCACGTGGATGTGAGCTCACATGCACTCACATCCCATGTGAGGGGTGCGAAAGCTTTAAAGCCGTCTGGGTACGGCTCAGAAATAGACCCTGAACAGCCGAACGATGCGGTCACGTGGATCGCGTTGGGCTCGCTCTCATCTCTGATAACTCACGTCCAAAAAGTGCTGATTGGGAGAAGAAAACTTTCAGCTAATTACTGTCATTTTTAATTTTTTTTTTTCTTTTTTTTTTTTTTCCCTGTGAGCTCTGACTACTGTTCTTAATTTCCTGACCAGCTTGCGCCCTTCCCCCGCGCCTCTCCGAGCATCTGTGGTCGTTTCAAATTGAGCTGTACTACCTGCTGCTCCGACTTTCTAACATACCATACCAGTTGGTTTGCCAAACAGTGAACTGCCAGCCATCTGCCATCCGAATCAGAATTTACATTGTTTCATCTTAAAATAACGCCTTCGGAATATCAAGTAACTCTCTGCATCAGGTTTTTGCGAACTGAAAATCGGCCAGGATTAAAAACAAATACCAAATGTGCCTCCGAAAGGAGCGAGGAGGAGAGTGTGTGGCGGGGCGAGGGGAAAGTTGGAGAGGTAAAGTTTTTAATTTGCTAGTTACCTGATCTGGAGGGAGACGAGAAAGCTGAGAGAATTTTAACCTCGCAAATGCAAACTCCTTCCTGCGGAAGCGATTTGGTGGTAGCTGGTGAGGTGGAGCAGGGGGAAAGGGGACTGGTTTCTGTGCGTGGCCTGATACTCTGACTTTTGCCAGCATTCCCTGGGCCTCGGTTTCTCTGTCTTCAAAATACTTCAAACTAAGTCTTCACAAATTCTTGGAGTGCTCTGGTCTTGGGTCTGCTCTTTGAGTGTGTGGTTTTCATGACTACCACAGCTAGCTGTCAATTAATGAGTCAGTTGTAGCAGAATGTTAACTTCATGGAGATCTAATTTGCCCCACTCCTTAATCCCAGTCATTAAGAGGAAAAATAATAAATCTACTAAAAATACAAAACGTATTCTGCTGTTTGCTTTCAAACACTTTTAATCATGAGGCTTTAGGATGTATTTTAGTGACTGTGTCAGACAGCTGACCGATCTTTTGAACTCAAGCAATGTGCACCTGTAATGAAGGTCTCCATGGGTGATGTTTGCTTGTAACACTAAATAAAAGAGGAATCTGGTTGACTGATCACAGGTCCTCTGTCCCCACAATCTACAACATCACGCTGACTGGTGTATTTCTACTTGGAAAAGTCCATCAGCATGTCCAACCTATGGCCTGTTACGAAAGCCAGTAAAGCAAAAGGCGGTTCGGATGTCACCAGTAGACTTAACCAGGGCTTTCTCTCCCCCTGAAAATCTTCCATGTGGTTCTAAACTATCTCAAGCCCTAAAAAATGCTGTAGTGTGATGGTTTCTCTTAGGCAATGTGTTGCAGATATCCCTGTTGCTGAAGAAGTCATGGATAGTGTGCATGCACTTACAGTGACAAGTCCAATGAGATGAGTTGCCTTCAGTAATGGAAGGTGCAGGAACACACATAAATGTGTTGAAACGTCAGCCCACGAGATGAATTTTCAGTGTATTTAGTTCCTAGTTAGGGGGGAAACAAGTGCCTAATCCAGCACCTGTGTATCAGCGGTGTCAGTCTTCTCATTTTTTCAAGAGTGTAGGAGAGGTGTATTTGGAGCAGTATCCATCCGTTAATAGTAAATTAATTCTTTCAAATGGAATCCTCACAAAACTGACATATCTGCATCTAGGCACAAGACACTGAGGAAGAGTCAGACCGCTTATCTGGGGTGCCTAATACCCACTAAATACTCAGAAACATTCTTTCCGGCGGCAGCTCCTCCTGGATCCGTAAACTCAGATGGAACATATGTTTGGGGCCAGAGAACAGAAGCATGTCAGTTTGATTACTTAAGCACTCAGAGGGTGATTACTCTTACCTTGCTTTAGCTATTTCGAATTAATGGCCTCAACCTAAACTTGTCACGTAGGTTGCCTCCATTATCACTGGAAAGAGAGCGGCAGCTCCAGGGAACAATTCGACCCATCCTAGTGTAGATCTGGAGTCAGCATACCTCAATGACAATTCTTCCCACCTTTCTCCTCAACCTTAGGAATTAGCTAGAACCACATGCCTACGTTTTAAATGAATCCTACTAAAATAGACGCCACCTACGATTTTGGGTTCCTGTTTGGTTTTCATTTTGCAGAATCCGGACACTGGGTCTTTCTTCTGCCGCAGCCCAGCAGCTGCTTTAGAAAGCGTTTTTATTTTTCATTAACTTTTGAAAGGCTGAACTCTTCTCCGAGAGAGACCACTTCATATTCTGAGGTTGGGTTGGGTTTCGGTCGTGGGAACCCCTCATTCAGATGTTTATGCTTCAAATCAAGTGGATTGACGACTCTTCATGCCTAGAATTTCACGTAGGCCAACTATGACTTACTCTTTAGAAGTGCTTGAGGCTAAGTCAGGATTACTTTGTTGGAGAGGCGAGCAGGGTTGTGACACGGACACTTCGTTGGAAAGCCGTTCTCCACACTATTCAAATGTCATAAGGGTTCCTAGTACAGCTAGCTGGTTTTGGTTCAATGGAAACTCTCATGGATAGTGACCAGGCATGGTTAGAAAACCTGAATAGACAACGAACTCTTCCCAGGTGGCTTTTTGGATGCGACCAGGCATGGTTAGAAAACCTGAATAGACAACGAACTCTTCCCAGGTGGCTTTTTGGATGCAACTAGTATGTTTGGGAAGTAAGAAAGTGTAGCTGTGCCGTGTTAGTTGGGCCTCAGGGGCAGAAAATGGGACCTGACACGTTGTTTACCAGTCTGGATGAGTCTGTGCATTATCTGCAGAGCACTTAATTGAGATACTCTCAATTAATGCCAGGCACCTGCATTTTAGGTCTTGTAAAATCTAAGGAGGGACCTGGAGCAGCCAGAATCTCACTGCACGTGCCTTGGTATGCTCAGAACTGGGCAAGGACCCAGATTCTGTTTTGGGAGCTTTCTTTCTGCATTATTTATATATCCTCATGTTTTAGTAGCCTCTACAAGCCCCCAAACCCCACTTATGCAAAGTGTTGTGCCGACATGTAGAGACAAGATTGTTCTGTCTCCAAACTCACTTATGATTCATGTGTAAGGTGAGATGTAAGTAATATTTTCAAGAAACAGATGGTGGGAACACAGGATAACAAAAAGATCCATTAGTAGAGGTATTCAATGGATTTCCTTCGTTGCCTCTCCTCCCAAAGGTCTCGCAAAAGATAATTTATGATAAAACTACTAATAAAACTCAGGAAAACATCTTCGGTTAGGTCTTAAGGGTGGTAAGGTTCAAGCTGGTAGATAGGGCTTTACTGCAACCCCAGAAAAACTAGTGGAGCAGATTGATACCCAAATTACTTTCAAACAGGGAAAATTTAGATTGGATGTCAGGAACAAGTTCTTTCCCATGAGGGTAGTGAAACATCGGAACAGGTTGCCCAGGGAGGGAGTTGAGGCCTCATCCCTGGAGATCTTCAAGGTGAGGCTCGACAAGGCTCTGAGCAACCTGCTCTAGTTGAGGATGTCCCTGCTCTCTGCAGGGGAGTTAGACTAGATGACCTTCAGAGGTCCCTTCCAACCTAAACCAGTCAATGATTCTATGAATTATCCGTGTTGAGCTTCATGTCTGCACGTTCAGCTTGCTACTCATAAGCAAATTGGGTAGTTTAAAGCTGTCTGAGGTGCCTTAACACAAACCCTTGGGTTTTTTTCTACTTGCTAATGTTTCACATCTCTCCTCATTCACACCGAGAAGCTCGAGCCCTTGCTAATCCTTTCACCTGCTGGATGTGTTTATTAGCAAAAAAAACTGTTTCCTCTTGTCCAAGGTCACCGAGATGTTTCTTCAGCATTGAATTCCAACTCTTCAGTGCTCTTCAACTCTCACAGCAACAGTTGAAAACAGTTACCTTTTAGAAAATCAAGGATGAAGAATTCGGTCACGTTCTGTGATTTGCAGTTATCAGTAAATGCATTTACGGGCAAATCTGGTGGTTTGTTGTTTGTTTGGTTTTTTTTTCCTTTGTACCTAAGGTGAAGTTTTCCGCCTCACTGTGCTGTTCCCAGGGTACCATGGGAACCGTCAGGCCTCATGCAGCCTTGCAGAAAAGAAAAAAAAAAAAGCTACGAGAAAGAGCACATAGCAAAAGTTACTCTTAATTGCGGGGAAGGGGATGGGTGGGAAAGGTTCACTTGTTCTGGACTTTCTAGGTAGGCTCAGACTATAAATCTTCCATAAACTTCAAGTTTATTGAAGCTTTTGTAAGTCTGTGTTTGACTTCTCATGCCTTTGCTGTCTCTCTATTAAGGAACCATTTATAGGGGAAAAAAATGTGAAAGTCAGTGTGTTTTCACAGTATTTTCTGCCTTAGAGATGCAAATATCCACAGAAGATCAGACATTTATTTTTTTTTTCCAGTTCTGTAAATAACTTCAAGCTTTTAAAGGCCCAAGAAATCGATAAACGAAAATATTTGTGATATAAATACTATTGTCCCTGATCCCTGTACTGTTTATTTATAGGAAACCAAGGAAACACAGGAAGGGTAGGTGGATGAAATCAAAAAACACAGTTTATTAAAGAAAAAGGCATAATGAGCAACCATGTAGTGTGCTTGGTGGTGTGCCCAAGTTAATTCATGGCAGACTTGCAGACTGCGCTGTCATCTGAATGATGTCATTTTTGACGGAAGTGCTGCGAAGGATGTAATTGTTCGGAAGATCGTTTCTATCCTGATCTAAACGGACTCTTCCGTTCTGTGAGAAAGAAAAAAAGAAAAGCTCATCTGAAATAATTCAAGGTCTTTATGTTGGCCATTTATAAGACTGAAATAGATAACACTTGGGCAAAGCTACAGTGAAGCTACTGGGGTCATATTTAGACTTGGGAATAATGATACTACGGAGAATATCGGTAGGATCTTTTGGTAGGAAAGTTGATGAAAATGATTGAGAAAGGAACGTTGAAGGACGAAAGCTGGAGACAAACCTGCAGTAGGCGCAGAGGAGGTGACTGTGCTGTGACTTCCAACCCTTGACTTCCAGTCAAGGTGTCAATGTGTGAAGCGATAGGTAAATTTGGTAGCAGATGAATCCCTTGGTGTTCTAGGCTGGACTTCCCGCTTAATAGATACGCCAATTATTGACATGATTATAGGGCCGACACCTGATCCAGGAACAGCCTGTCTGCTGTAGGTCTGGTGGCATTCAGAAGAAGCAGTCAGATCACAAATATCCCTGTTTATTCATATGCAACATATACAGAGTCTTTAAGATTGCTGGTGATAAATGCACTAAGCTGTAGGATCGCTCCGTAGCTCTAAAATACGATTGTAATCACAAACGTCATCTCCTGGGGGAAAACAAAACAAAACAAAACACTCAAAAAAAACAAGGCCACAAATCATACCAAAATGTGTCCCTTCTGGGGAGGGAGAGGACGAACGTATTGATCTGTCCCTGTGGTTTGGTCCCACAAAATAAGTCCGTAATAAGACTAACGTTTATACCTCCGTGTCTACTGTTGTGCCAAGTGTGGGGATGGGACTGTGGTCAAGCCACTGTTAGTTGGCCTTTCAGTTGCACAAACATTGATGACTTCCTTGGTGTCTTCTGCCACAGATCATTGCTGCGATAAGTGGGAGAATGGAAGAATGGGGCCACACCTGGCCCCGCTTCACATTCCTCCTCAGTGTCATGACAACACGGACCACTGGATCTTCACCTAAGCTCCATGTCTGCTCTAGGCACTAGATGACACAGGCCANGTGGAGTCTCCTTCTCTGGAGACTTTCCAAACTTTCCTGGATCTGTTCCTGTGTGGCCTGCCCTGGATGATCCTGCTCTGGCAGGGGGGGGTTGGACTCGATGATCTCTAGAGGTCCCTTCCAATCCCTACTATTCTATGATTCTATGATTCTATAATTCTGTGTTTATCAGCAACGATGTGCTTTGCTGTTTTCAATTGTTTGTGCTTCCTGCTTCCAACATGAATGTGTCCAAAACCCCAAGTGCATCCATCTTTGGTATGCGTCGATAACTTGAGGAAACCTTTGCATCTGGGCTGAACCCGTCTTATCCACAGAGCTGTAATGATCCATCAGTTTTGAGTGCTCAAAACCTCCCTGCTGCTAAGCAGCTCCTGGAGCAGAGGAGCAGTGCGTGTAATTAAGGAGAAGGTAGTTATGGATCAGGAGCCCTGGGAGGTCCTACACTCTTCATGCCTTCTGAAGACAGCGGGAGACTGGGCAGAAAGGGGTCTGTGAAAAGGAGTGAGGCAGGTGGTGGTAAAAATTGCTTTCTGAACAGTTCGGTGTGACTGTTTTTTGGCTCCTCACTATTTCCTGGTGCAAGCACCCTTTCCTAGAAGCCACTGCTCGAATATTTCCAGCCTACCTTTTCATGCCTGAAGGCAAACTTGCTTACCTTTCTCATAGCATCTCTGCTATGTGTAGAAAGGAATGTTTTGAAGACTGAGAAAAGCTATTAGTTTATCTCCCTCTGAGAGCTACATACTCGCAGAGACTGCATCCTTCCTGCGTAAAATGCTGCCCGTGGGAAGGGTGGAATTCAGAAAATGTTTGACTTTTGTACTGAAAACAAGAGCTGCGGACTAAATTCCACCTCAGTTTGCAGCCACAATGCTTCCAAGAGTTTCTTGGTCGTTTGTACTTGAGAGAGCTTGACCTTCTCTGTACCAATAGAGCTGAAGTCATGTAAAGTTTGCTGAGACGAGGATTGTGCAGGTATTTATTCATGAAGAAGACAGATTATGATGGCAACGTCCTGGAGAAATGGCCAGAAGCTAACAAAAAATGTTTTGGTCTAGCCAGGCGCTGCATTACGTCTGACACAAAGGTGACGGACGTGGTATGAGCGGTGTAGTGAGTAGAAACAGGTGAAGGATCTCGTATTTGCGTGTGGTTTTAAGACAGTTATTGATATCCTCTGTTCAGTTCTGGATTCATTTGGAAATGAAACTAATGGCAATGAGTGGGAAGGGAAGGTTTGGGAAGGGAAGGTTTGGGAAGGTTTGGGAAGGGAAGGAAGGGAAGGTTTGGGAAGGGAAGGTTTGGGAAGG
>VWZK01020680.1:0-24272 GCA_013396935.1 Baryphthengus martii | reverse complement strand
GGAAGGGAAGGGAAGGGAAGGGAAGGGAAGGGAGGAAAGGAGAATAGAATAATAGAGTGGAATATTCTCAGTTGGAAGGGAAGGGAGAGGAGAGGAGAGGAGAGGAGAATAGAATAATAGAGTGGAATATTTTCAGTTGGAAGGAAAGGGAAGGGAGAGGAGAAGGGAGGAGAGGAGAGGAGAATGGAATAATAGAGTGGAATATTTTCAATTGGAAGGGAAGGGAAGGGAGAGGAGAAGAGAGGAGAGGAGAATGGAATAACACAGTGGAATATTTTCAGTTGGAATGGACCTCCAACAATCATCTAGTCCAACGACCTAGGTGGTTACGGAAAACCAATATGTTTCCAGCTTACAGAAAAGAAGTGAGGAGGGGAGAGAGAGTTTTGTTTTAACATTAATCTTAAACGCTTAAACATGGCAAAGATCTCACACATGGGACATTTCATTCCTTTTGACAAAATCATGACATGAGACAATGAAAGTCACCACTGAGCAAAATCTATCTCAGTGTTCCCTGGAAGTGAAAGATAGTTGAATATTAGGATTGTAGAAACTTGGAATAATTTAGACTAGAGGGAATCTTTGGAGGTCTCTGGTCCACACCTGTGCTCAGAGCAGGTCTAGCTTATATCAGGTTACTCGTGGCTGCATCCAGTTTAATTTGTAATATCTGTCAAGATGGGTGGTCCACAGTCTCTCTGGCTCCCTGCTTGAGTTTCTGGCCACCCTCATGGTGAAAGTACTTTCTCCCGTTACAGCTTGTGCCTGTTGCCTCTCATCCTTCCACTTTGCGCCTGTAAAGGAGTCTGCTTTTATCTCCTTGTGTACCCTCTTAGATAGTTTGAACCCAGTTCTCAGGCCTCCCTGTGTATTATGTGCCCCAAGCCCCTAACCAGCTTGGTGACCTTCAAGACATGTGAGGAAACGATGGATTTGGTTGAAATTTTTAACAGGACTCTGGATACCTTTCTGAAGAACCTGCTTAGCAATTCCTCTTTCTGTAATCAATAGCAATATGGGGTATCCTTTTTGTAGCAAAGAATCACTCTTCATCTTAAGCTAAGTTTAAGTGGAGCAAACACTTGTCCTTTAGACTGTCCTGCTTTATGAAGGATGGCAAATAATTAGAACTCACCAAAAAAATAGTTCAAGGAGCTTGTCCTGCTTTTGTCATTTGTGGTTTATCAAGGTAAGTTATATACCATGGCTAAACCTCAGGCTTACAGTACAAAGTTGTTGATGAGACCATGCTACAAACCAGATCAGAAGATTCCTCTTGCTGTATAAAGTTTTTGTCAGGTTTTTGCTGGTTTCCATTTTAATTTGAATCAACTCCTTGGTGTGGTTCAGGAAACACTGGTGGAACCCTTGCTTCCTGGAGGTGATTTCCTTGAAAAATTGGAGCACCTGCTAACTGCCACACTTTCCTCAAGACCATTAAATTCTTGACATGAAATAAATTCATCAACTTAACAACAGAAAGAGAAAATTCATCGCCAGAAACCTGGAGGTGATCAGAAATTATCAGATATGGTCAGAAATGTTTGGGGTGTGTGTATGTGTGTATACTGTAGAATCAGAATTGTTTTGGTTGGAAAAGGCCTTTCAAATCATCTAATCCAACTGTTAACCCAGCACTGCCACGTCCACCACTAACCCATGTCCCTCAGCACCACATCGACACGGCTTTTAGATCCCTCCAGGGATGAGGACTCCACCACCTTCCTGGGCAGGCTCTTCCAGGGCTTGACAACCCTTTCAGTAAAGAAGTTTTTCCTAATGTCCAACCTAAACCTCCCCTGACACAAACTGAGACCATTTCCTCTTGTCCTATTGCTTGATGTTTGGGAGAAGAGACCAACCCCCACCTCACTCCAGCCTCCTTTCAGGGAGTTGTCAAGAGCCAGAAGGTCTCCCCTGAGCCTCCTTTTCTCCAGACTCAACAACTCCAGGTCCCTCAGCTGCTCCTCACCAGACTTGCCCTCTAGATCGTTCCCCAACTTCTTTGCTCTTTTCTGGATATGCTCCAAAAATGTGTGTATATTCCATTGACCTAGTGTGTTCTATAATATAAATCTTTTTCATCCATGAGTCCTTAGCTGAGCTATTTGAGGGAGGGAGGTGAAAAGAAGGGGGGAAGTTATGAAGATGTTGGCATGTTGAAGTTACGTTTTTATAGGAATGAAATGAAATTTTTAATCTTTCCATTGAAATGCTCACGGAACCATTTTTGAAGAAATTACATTTCACTGTGTCCTTACCTTCTATTTTGCCCTCCTTTTGACCTGTAATATAATAAAAAAGATGTAGTTCTCAGCTACTTTTTCATTATTTTGTTACCATCTTTTATTTCCTTGATACTAATTTTGACGGTAAGGGAGGGAAAAAAGTGGAGGGAAAAGTGAACATTATTCTGATGCACACAGGAGACCAGAAGAACCCTGAAGTGGAGTTAAAAATCTGTGATTTCTTAGGAAATCTAGAATATTTCAGCATAACACAACTTGCCACTGAAGTTTTCTTTTTGAGACAATATTCACTTTTCCAAAGAAAATCTAATGACTTCTAGCATTTATGTACAGTGAGACTGTTGCTCTAAAAACCCTTTGTTGATGGTTGCTATAGAAAACCTTTTGAAAAACAAGTGTGTATATATAGTAAGCTTTTATCTATGTGCTTTCTTCAAATTTATTTTTTTTTCCCCTTTTCCGTTCTTGCGCGATCTTGACGAAATAAATTTACAGATGACCACATCCTAATCTCACTTTAATTAGGGTAAATAAAAAGTACTTCCTGAGTTATATTACAGAATATATTATATTTATATAGAGAGTTATATTATAGAATATAAGTATTCTGATCTGAAAGGGACCAAAAGAAAAAACTAGTGCCCATGGGGTGGTTATTTCATGGTTTTCTTGCACTTGACTTTTACAGTTATTTATTTCTGTTTGACTTAAACTTCTCCAACCTGAAGGTGACACAAAACCTCGTTATAAACATTTTTTTTTTCTATAGCAGTCCAGCTAGTGCCCTGAGCATAAATTTGCTGTCTGAGCACAATATCTTTTCACACCCCTCTAGCAAAATGTTCCATCAGAAAGTCACGAGCCCTGAGAGGACTTTGAGAGAATTTATTCCATTATTAATAAACCAGCTGATTAAAGGACACTGTTCCCTCTGGCTTTTCCTAAACTGGTTTTGTTCATGGTATTTTAATTCAGGCACATTCGGTAATTAAGACATTTTGATTCCATTTCTATTAACAGTGATAAGGAACCAAATCATAAAAAAAAATAAATCAAATAGAAGCGGAGAAAGGCCTGAGGACACAAGCCTCAGGGAGCGCCCGATATCCTGCAGCCGACTGTGATATTTTCTAGATGTAAAGTATCAGATTCTTCTGGTTGCACAAGGTCTCCTTTAGAATTAAAGAAAATAAGAATGGAGAAAGACAGGAATATGGCATCTCAATAAATGAGATCCTAGCACGCTGCCTCAGCTTGGCCACAGCCATCTCGGCTGGCACGCCCCGGAGGCGAATACCTTACAAATATGAAGGTGCAAGGGAATGAAATTAAATTCCCAAGGCCTACGTTTGCATCAGAATTGTACTAGCCATTTGCAGATGCGTTTTTTCTGTGTTATAGCAGCCCTGCAGGCCTGGGGAGGAGCAGCTGGAGAGCTGCCAGGCACAGAGGGACCCGGGAGCGTTCATAGGTGGCCGGCTAGACGTGAGCCAGCAGTGTGCCCAGGTGGCCAAGAAGGCCAATGGCATCCCGGCCTGGGTCAGAAATAGTGTTGCCAGCAAGAGTAGGGAGGTGATTGTTCCCCTGTACTCAGCTTTGGTGTGGCTGCACCTCGAGTACCGTCTCTGGTTTTGGGACCCTCACTACAAGAGGGACACTGAGGTGCTGGAGAGGGTACAGAGGCGGCTACTGAGCTAGGAAAGGATTTGGAGCAGATGTCATACGAGGAACGGCTGAGGGATCTGGGGCTGTTTAGCCTGGAGGAGATTGAGGGGAGACCTTCTCACTCTTTACAACTACCTGAAAGGAGGTTGTAGTGAGGGAGGAGGTTAGTCAGCACTGGTGAGGCCACACCTTGAATATTGTGTTCAGTTCTGGGCCCCTCACTACAAGAAGGACACAGAAGTGCTGGAGCATGGCCAGAGAAGGGCAACAAGGCCCATGAAGGGCCTGGAGCACAAGCCCTACAAGGAGCAGCTGAGGGAGCTGGAGTTGTTTAGCCTGGAGAAGAGGAGGCTGAGGGGAGACCTTCTGGCTCTCAACAACTCCCTGAAAGGGTGTTGGAGCGAGGAGGGGGCAGCCTCTTCTCTCTGTTGGCGTGTGACAGGACCAGAGGGAATAGCTGCAAGCTGCCCCAGGGGAGGTTTAGACTGGACATAAGGAAACATTTCTTCACTGAAAGGGTCATTAAACATTGGAATAGCTTGCCCAGGGCAGTGGTGGAGTCACCGTCACTGGAGATATTTAAATGGCTTGTGAACCTGGTGCTTAGGGCCATGGTTTAGTGGTGAGCTTGCGATGTTTGGTCAAAGGTTCGACTAGATGATCTTGAAGGTCCCTTCCAACCAAAGACATTCCGTGATTCTGCCCAGAGAGGTGATTGAGTTACCATCCCTGGAGGTGTTTAAGAGATGGGTGGATGTTGTGTTGGAGGACATGGTTTAGTGGTGTTGATAGGGCTAGGAAAAGGTTGGACTCAATAATCTTGAAGGTTTCTTCCAGCTGAAAATGTTCTATGATTCTATGATGCTGAGATTTGACCGGATTCTGCCTCATTAGACAACGGGTTTAATTAAAGAAAGAGGCTTTAATTACGTTTAGCATATGCAGCATGTGCTAGCAATCCTCATTCAATAAAAGGGACGAGAAGACCCAAAGGAGCTGAGCTGACCACCAGGAAGGATCGTGGATTTGCAGCTCCAATGAGCTGAGCACATTTGTGAACCCACCCCGGCAAATTTCACAAACCCACAGCAGTTTAATATGCTTTAACTAGAGCCTAGTAAACTACATCTGTATTAGTAAACCAAATAGAGCCAGGGCATGGGCTCAGATGCTGGCCCAGAATTTTTAGTAAAGCCTCTGACACGGTTTTGGCCAAATTAACTGTGTCATTCCCAGACATGGTCTGAGAGTCAGCACATGCCAGGTGCCAAACTGGTTTGGATGTGGCCACTCGTTTTGCAGTGTTTGGTTGTATGTACTTAAACAGGACCATAATAGTTGACCTTTAGGACAGAGGCTGGTCCTGTATCCCTTATAAAAACACTCCAAAAGAGGATAGCTTAAGGACGGGTATATAAAATATAGGAGAAGGAGAAAAAAAAATCGTTAATATATATTAAGAAGAGTGTGATCAGCAAGTCGAGGGAAGTTCTCCCCCTCTATTCTGCCCCAGTGAGTCCACATTTTGGGTATTGTGTCCTGTTCTGAGCTCTCCAGTTCAAGAGAGAGGGAACTACTGGAGAAAGTCCAGTGGAGGCTGTGAAGCTGCTGAGGGGCCTGGAGCATCTGTGTGGCCAGGGAAGGCTGAGAGCCCTGGGGCTGTTCAGCTTGGGAAGAGAAGACTAAGAGGGGAGCTGATCAATGTTTCTAAATATCTGAAGGATGAGTGTCAAGAGGATGGGGCCAGTCTCTTTAGAGTGGTACCTAGTGTTAGGACAGGGGCAACGGGTGCAAACAGGAACTCAGGAAGTTCCACCTCAACATGAGGAAAAACTTCTTTGCTGTGAGGGTGGCAGAGCCTGGCCCAGGCTGCCCAGAGAGGCTGTGGAGTCTTCTTCTCTGGAGAGATTCCAAACCCACCTGGACACTGCGCTGCTGGGCCCCTGCTCAGGGTGACCCTGCTGGAGCAGGAGGTTTGGATGAGGTGATCTCCAGATCCAGCTCTAACATTCTGTGATTCTACATAAATCCAACACTTCAGTGAAAGTATTTTCTAGATGTGGGGCCAAAACTGTCTCCTGCCTACACTTCTGTGTTCCTAAGTACCTGTTACAGAGCCTTAACCTCTCTTTTTGTAGTGACTAGGATGGGAGACATTCATGTTTGGATGTACTGCAGCTCTCTGCTGACTCAAATCACAGAAAAGTTGTTTTTTCTGCAGCAGAACTGCCTGAAGAGCTGCTGACAGCTCTGACTGAGGAAACGTTTCTGGCTCACTACCTGCAGCAAGGGATGGAAAAGAGACACTGGTGTTGTCAAATAGCTACCTACAGGTGCAGAAATAGGTCAGCCAACCTGGAAAACATTGGATTATCTCCAAACACGCATTGGCAGGTCAAAGATAATATGGGAATGTGGGTCTGGTCGAATGATACAGGAGAACATTGAGGCAGAAAGGAAGGTGTATGACTGAGAATGGGTGGGAGAGCTTCTTAATACTGAGCACTCCAGGCAAATATCAAACAAACATATGTATCAAAAAGGTGTTGGTCGACAGCTGGCTGAAGGTAAGCCAACGTGTGTCCAGGTGGCCAACGACATCCTGGCTTGGATCACCACTAGTGTGACCAGTAGGCCTAGGGCAGGGATCATCCCCTTGCACTGGGCACTGAGGAGGCCACACCTCGAATCCTGGGCTCAGTTTTGGGCCCCTCACTCTCAGAAGGACCTGGAGGGGCTGGAGCGTGGCCAGAGAAGGGCAACGCAGCTGGGGAAGGGTCTGGAGCAGGAGTGTGGGGAGGAGCGGCTGAGGGAGCTGGGCTTGTTCAGCCTGGAGCAAAGGAGGCTCAGGGGAGACCTTCTGGCTCTCCACAACTCCCTGACAGGAGGTTGGTCAGGCTGTGCTCCAAAGAAACAAGCGACAGGAGAAGAGGAAACAGCTTCAATTTGTGCCAGGGAAGGTTTAGATTGGATATTAGGAGAAATTTCTCTCATGAAAAGGTTTTCAAGGCCTGAAAGAGGCTGCCCAGGGCAATGGTGGAGTCCCCATCCCTGGAGGGATTTCAAAAACATGTAGACGTTGTGTTTTGTGACATATTTTAGTGGTGGACTCGGTAGTGCTGTGTTAACAGTTGGACTCAATGATTGGAAAGGTCTTTTCCGACCTAAACAGTTCTATGATTCTGTGTCACTTCTGTTTTTTAATTGACATCTGATCACGTCCTACTAATTTAGAAGAATATATTCTACATACTTTCAGTAAGGAAGAGCTGTCAAGTTTGCCCTCCTTCACATTTGCCACCTGCCCTCCGGCATATCAGCTCAGGCCAACCTTAACCTGCAGGCGATGCTGCTTATGATATTTATTCCTGTGCCCTCTGTCTTCGTTTTGGGGAGTTCCTTGCCTTCAGTGAGTTCTGCCAACGTGAAACTGATACCGTGAAATGGAGGAGGTGGCTTATGAAGCAGGCCCAAATCGGTCCTATCGGTAGCTCTGTGATTATCTTGCTGTAGCACGTTGAGGGTTGGAGCTGAATTCCGGTGGCGTGTTGGCCCTGACACGGGTTTACCTTAACCTTCAAGCATCGTGGCTTTTCAGAGAGGCTGTGGGGTGGTGGGTTTGTTTTCTTTCATTCTGACTCACCACTGGCTCAAGAAAAAAAAAAAAAAAAAAAGAATTATTTTTCTCTCCCTGCCGCTCAGTGAAATAAGCGCTGAAAGAAGACTGTGCATTGTAGGTCATCTACCCACTCTTCTACTTTATGGGTTTTAAAGTGCTTCTTCACATGTAGCTCTATAATTTTCCAGCCTTTCATAAAAGATAGACTCGAGCTATCTGTCAGGGTCGTAAAATGAAAACCATTGTGTTCTGTGTCTGATCTAACGGATAAAGCTGGAACTTGCTTTCACGCCGACGCCTGAAATGAAGAAGCCAACCCATTGAGATCTAAGCTCAAATCCACCTTGCCCTCCTAACTTCTGAGTAGATTTTCAGAATTCGTGTGTTCCTTTCTGAGATGGCGAAGCTCTTTCCCAATGGATGTGTAATAAAAAAAAAATTAAAAAAAATACATTTTAATGTTCTACATATGACCCGGTTATTCAGTATTGTTGTCTCTAAGTGTTTCTGCGAAGGGATGTAACGAGCATGTGCTGTCTCCAGCTCGGAGGAGAATAATATTCCAACGCAGAGACGCTTCTGGGGAGAAAGCAAATCGCTTCTTTCCCCGTCCCCCTCCCCAAGCCCCCTGAATGCACGTCGTCAGCTCTTTCGCTATCACCGAGGGGTTTTCATTCCTTTGCAATATGGCAAGCCATTTCTGCCTTCTTAAATTTAGTTTAATCAGCAGTTACGGCACAGTGTGTGGCTTTTCATAATTCTACTGATGTTTCTGCAAATGATTACTTAGCGCGGCGCGTTATTATTACCGTGGACGATCACTTACAGACGTCTGTCGGGACTGACATAGGTAGAGCTGAGCCTGCCTTCAGGCTAATGGGTTAGAGGTCCTTCCCAGTCCGATTTTTATAATATTCTTCTTATTCCATTGCCTGGGTTTCTCTATTTTTTCATATGTCTTCAGCACTGGATGTCATTATCTACCCCAAATCATCTTTTTCCTTTTTTTTTTGTGATGCCCTTATAATGAGCTTTTGTCATGTACAATGACTACATCTTATTTCACCACACCCCCCCCACCTTTTTATCATAATATCATCTGCTCGGGATGTTCTGAGAAAAATGCAACAAGCTATGATAAATCACCTTGTCAAGTTCCACAGTAATTCAAGCTGTTGCTGAAGTTACAGATAAAAATCCAGCAAGAAGCTTTGCAGGGAGGAAAGGTGGGGGAAGGAGGGAATTCAGTTCTTCAGAGCCTGCATCTCTCTTGTGCCTATAAATGAAGCTATGGGTGGGATGAAACGTGGGGGATGTGTCAACCTCGCTGTTGTTCCTAATGAATCAAGAAGCTATTTTGAAGAGTTTTCTCTGTCTCTCAGGAGCCGTTTCCGTGTTGCGACGTCGGATACGCATTTGCAATTGCTCTGCCTTTTCGACCTGCACCTGCAGTGCAGTAAAACATGCTCGGTTTAGTACGGCGCGTCTTAGCGGGTCGAAGGGTTGCCCAGACCCGGCTGCAAACTTTATAGAGCCCTTTGCAGCCCGAGGTTTCACAGCAGCCCCAGAGAGCAGAGGCAAAGGCCGGCAGCTTGGCAGACGTTGTCTCCGTATTTGTCGTCAGGGACCTCCGAGGGGGAAAAAAAAAAAAAGCTTTCTCCTTTTCTCTTGCAGAAGATAACTGGGGGCTCAGGTGTACCCAAGGTTAGTCTGTACATAGCAGAAGTTTTACTATCTCCCTTTGTAGCCCTTCCAGCGAAAAAAAATGAGTTCTGGCAGAGCTGGAGCAAACTCCTTTCGTAGCTGCTGCGTCGGCTCGCAAATAAAGAGGTGCCACATCCCTTGAGAATGAAAGACTTTTCTCTCCAATGAAAAGAAAAGGACAAACAAAGTCCAAATATAAGAGGAGGACACAGTATGTGTCTCTTTTCTAAGAGAGCAGCCATCTTAAACTGAAATCGTTCTCTGAATTGCAGCTCCTGATGGCAGATGGGTAGGAAAACTGCCTGGATACTGAGCTGTACATAGAAATGAGAAGCAGAACAGATCCATGATTACAGATAAAAAGACACAGCTAAGTTTTAAAATAGTTTTACTCCCAGTTCCCCCTCTCCCCCACGGTGTAGCAATGTTTCAATAGTTTAACATGTTAGTGGAAAGAAAGCACCCAGAAAAGGCATCATCCGGAGGAATTAAGACACCATTAGTTATAATACTTTGAAATCAGCTGCACGTGAGGAGTGTAAAACAAGCCCAGCGTATATTAGTGCGTAAAGCACAGCCTGACTCTGTCCTTGTGTATTAAATCGTGGGGTGCAACGTTTGGAGGCGCAGATGCTCCTTCGTCCACGCTGGTCACTTGTTAGCACGTGCTTGGCACGCAGGGGATGTTGCCTGGAGCCCAGGCAATTCCTGGCCGGGGTGTACAAGTTAACACAGGCCAAGAACCGTTCCCAGTAGGTGATCTGCACGTGGAAACCCATCTTCAGAGGTTAATCAGATGGATGTGAGCTGTGTCCTAACATTTAGCCTCTGGGCCCCAGAGCAGTCTCAGGTGCATTTGTACAAACTACAGGAATCGGTGAGCACAAAGGTTATCCTTTCCCTGACAAAAGAGGGTTTCTTGTAATCATCCTTCACGTGAAAAAAAAAAAAAAAAAAAAGTAAAAAAAATTGTTAGATTGCCTTGAGACGTGGTATTAGCAAGAATAGCGTTGGGGTCGGAGTTAGGCTGGGTAATAGACGTACTCCGAGCGGGGAAATAGCCGGAGAAAGGCTCGCTCTGAAACACCAATTACAACTCCCGGCTTCGCACAGATGCTCGTGCGGAGCCTCCGCTGTGTAATGCCAGATGCGAAAATATCCCTTTGTTCGACAGTTCAACACAGTTTGTTCAACAGACGGTGACAATTTCGGATCGGCTTCATTCAGCTGAGCTCATCTATAAATTATTGAAATGGCCTGGGATTTCCCTGCCTGGGAGATAACCTCTTTTTATCTGCGCTGCATACCTAGAGCGGAGGCCAGGGATGCTTCCCGCCTGCCTGGCCCTTGGAAAAAAGCTACAGGCAATGCGCTCCTGTTGCTTTTGGAATCTCCAACCAAAATTTGCTCTCGGAGGGAACAAATCATCTCCAGGAGATGCTGCAAGACTCAGCTATTTAGCTGGGGCTTGTGGGAGACCAAATGTCATTGATGAGCCTTATCGAGAGGAAGGGATGAGTTGTTTTTCTTTTTTCCACACTTTTTCCCGGTAAAAGATGAGAAATCGCACGTGCGCGCTGTGGTTCCATCTGGCTGAGGTTTTAAATCGTTGCAGAAAATACTCGGGGTCTATTTAGCCGCCCCTTTTGTACGCGCTCCTCTCTCTGTGCGATGCCTCGTTCGGTTTTTAAGTTCCTTGGGGCAGAGACCCATCAGTCCTCGTTATCCTGACACGAGCCGTGCGCACCCCCGTGCTGCTCTATATATAAAATCACCTTGCATATAAACCCCGGGGTTGTCATGGTGATTTGAAACTCCCTGAAAGCTTGCTTGTAATGCAGTTAATCTTATGCACATATCTACACTTATTTAAAATCAACCATATGACGAGTCACCTTATATGTAATGGCATCCAACCCGCTCCGTATGGAGCGAAAAAAAAATCTGCATAGGCCGTGCAGCTGCCTTTTGAGGGGAAGGGTGTGTAATAGTTTGAGCACCTTCCTGCTTTTGACCTCACCTGGCTGCCAGATGCTAGAACCACACCAACAGTCGTCCTCGTTTATAATTCACAAACTAAATCGCGGCTTTTTGTTGGGGTTCGGGGCTCACGTGGCGGAAGAGCCTGTGTACGATTCTGAATGACACCTTAAAGTTCAGCACGAGGGTGGGAAGCTGCTGGTTTCTCCATGTGGTCTCTTTCTTAAATATTCAATGAAGAGACAACCAGAGGAGAAAAGGAATAAAAAAATCAAAATAAAAAAAAAAAGAGGGATTAATTTTTGCCGTCGCTGTAGAGGTGCTCGGTAGGGAGCGGTTCAGCTCCTCTGGAAGTCAGTGGGGTGGGATCAGGTCTTGAGAAGTCACTGTGAAATGAAAAGGAGGTGGAAGTATTAATATTTAATTTTCAAAGACTGTAAGTTATGTGCCTTTCCTCAAAAAAAAACCCCTTTCTGTACCCATCTTTAAGTGCAAAATATGCGTTTCATGCCAGATCTGTATGGAACCTCAGTCTGTAGATAAAGACAAGATGTTCCTGAGTAATATTGCACAATAGAAAGGAAATGGTACTATAAGAAAATGAAATGATGAGGTCATCCTAAAATCAACTGTACTGATGTCCCGCTCTTTTTTGGTGGCTGTTGTGCCCCAAGCATGCTAAGAAGCTCTACACGTGAGTTTGTTAAGGTTGCCGTTCCGTAGCTGGTTTCATAAAATCGCAGAATCATAGACTGATTTGGGTGGGGAGGGACCTTTCAAGGTCATCTAGTCCAACCCCCCTGCACTGAGCAGGGACATCTGCAACTGGAGCAGGTTGCTCAGAGTCCTGGCCAAGCTCCCCTGAAAGGTTTCCAGGGATCGACCACCTCTCCGGGCAGCCTGTTGACGGAGGGCTCTCTTTTTGAATGTCATTGGATTTAAACTGCTAAGAGTCGTATGTGCAATACCAATTAGCTTCTCAAATGGTGGTGATTGGGAGGGGGAGAATAATAGTTAATTTGTGGCAGTTGCTTCAGACAGAAGCTGTAACTTGGTCAAGTTTTGAGGAGTTTAGCAGCATTGTGAGAAATTACCTATAGTGCTCTGGCACTCCTATTTTTGGGGTTCCCAGGGGGCTGCCGAGTCCATATGGCTCTTTCCATATCCAGTCCGCAGATGGATTAATCTTTGAGGATGCTGAGGGGACTGGGACATGGGGGCAAGAGGATGGGGCCAGTCTCTTTCCAGTGATGCCCAGCAACAGGACAAGGCACAATGGGCATAAACTGGAACCCAGGAAGTTCCATTGGAACACGAGGAAAAAATCCTTTGCTGTGAGGGTGTTGGAGCCTGGCCCAGGCTGCCCAGAGAGCTTGGGGAGTCTCCTTCTCTGGAGACTTTCCAACCCCCCTGGATCTGTTGCTGTGTGGCCTGCCCTGGGTGATCCTGCTCTGGCAGGGTGGGTAGACTCAATGATCTCCAGAGGTCCCTTCCAAACCGTACCTCGTTAAAGACTGAGAAATACTCCATCCATCTCAAGCCTACATGGTTTTCCATGCTATGTTAATCTATCCATGAGTATTTTAACGTGCAGCTGATGGTCCTTAGTGTTGAGCTCATGAGGTACCAAACTCTCAGTGTGTTTCAGCAATGGGAAGGACCAGTGATGAACATCACAGCATGTGATGTCCACTATGGGAGTTCACAGAATCATAGAGTGTTTTGGGTTGGAAGGGATCTTTAAAGGTCATCTAGTTCAACCCTCCCAACTTTTTTAGCATGTAGGAGGAGAAAGGGGAAGAAGGCAGAGGTACTTCAGTTACTTTTATTTATGGCTCCTTCAAGCAGCGTGGTTCTTGTTTCAGTTCCTGTGATCTAAATAGTGTTAGCATCGGGCAGGGTTTTGCTTTTTTCTCTGGTGGCTTGAAGAAGCTCTGACAAATAAGGACTTGAAACACGTTTTGTCCCTCGTTAACAGTAGAGAAGAATTAGCAGCACTTCACTTAATTATCTCCTTTGGAAAAAAAAAAAAATGTTATACTGAAAGAAAAAGACAAAGTCTGCAGGATCAGGACAATTTGTGATAAGAAAAAAGGAACTGTAAATCTTTTATTCATCAAGAGCCCCGTAACTCTTCTGGTAACTCTGGCCTTTTGGGAACAGGCACAGAAGTGTGCAGGAGAACTCAGGAGAGCAAGTACACTCGGTATTGATTTGGGTTTTTTTGCTGTTAGCCATCAAAAAGGGCAAAACACTGGCCTCTGGGCTGGTGTGTTCTAGGGTTTTTTTCTGTCAATCCACTGAGGACAGGGGATGGATTAAATAAATGGGAAAAAAATAATCCAAGAAGGCTACTTTTTGTTCACTCCTCAGATTTCCTTTCTCTGATTTAGGGATGAATTTCCCGTTTCAAGGAGAAGAGAGATGACTGGTGCTTACGCCACTGTCTCATCCTTTCCTGGTGGCAATGAAGTCCATCTTTGGATTTATCCCTGCCAATGGTTGCTGTAGTATCTGGCAACTTTTGCTCTTCAAGGATTAGCTAAGAGAAGAAGACTTTGCGGTGCTTTTAGAACCTGCCTTACCCAGCTGGACTCTGTGGCTCTGTCTGTATGACCAACCCTGAACTTGAGCAATGTCTTGAGATCTTTCATGCTCTGAAATTGCTTATCGGGGTTCCTTTTCATGGCTTTGGGCCCAAATCAGTGAGTGTTCTGCCCAGAAAGGTCTGGATAATTGGGAGATGTTGGTGACCAGTTGGCCTCCAGGGTCTTTGTGGTTGCTGGTAGAAATCTGGGCCATTCATTTCAATAGTGTAATATAAGGACTGGAGTATTTTTTCCTCTATTCTTTTGGTTATGCTTTAAATTTCTTTTCTTTCTTTTTTTTTGTTTGTTTGCTAGCATATCTTCCTCTCCCTTCTTCTTCCTCACCTTTATTCTTCGCCTGTTGCTTGCTAGCACTTGCTACTATATATATAGTATTTCTGAACTGAAAAGCTTTCACGCAGTCCCTTTTTTTCTTGACTAGCTAAGTGCTTTCTCAGTTACTTAGTACTGAGTCTGACAGACACATGCCTCTGGCTTATTAATCTCCTAGAGTGAGGTTCATTATGAGTATGTGCTATTAGCAAACAGGAAAGTACTTACTTATAATTGCTGCTCTCTGAAGGTTGCCTTGTCTGTGGATTCAGATTCATCATCATCTTTATTCTAGAAAGTGAAAATCTGTTTCTGCTAATAGGGCTGGCCCTTATTAGACCAAGCAGCAGTCAGGAGTGGCTTTAGGGGAAGATCTGTGCTGCTTGTTTTCAAGTATTCCTAAGGATTGCTGGTGGGATGGTGTTAGGGGCACCTCTGCGTTCGTACCGAAAGCACGAAGACTGGATTCGGAGGTCTTCAGCCCTGAACATGTTTCCCCACAGATAAAACACATCTACAGATGTGATCTGTGCCACAAACTCCTGCAGGGGAACTCAGCGGACTCATCCTCCTCTAATCCCACATCTGGGTATTAAACATAACCCTCAACTCCAGGTGTTATCCTAGAGAAGCAGAGTCATCTGCTGTGACTTTGCTGCATCCACTCTGACCTTGTTGCCTCTGAATATGCAGAGTGAGAAAGTCAAAAAAAAAGCAGCAGGAATCTCAAAAGCAGTCAGACTTGCCACATGAGAAGATAGCACTGTTATCTTCCCAAAATCCAATACCAATGGTACTTCCAGCCTAACTTTGTGCTGGAAGTGATTTTGCTGGGCCCGCTTCACTGAGAGCATCATGTGTGGCTGTCATATGTAGGATATGTAGGATGTCATGTCTAGGATGACGTGTGGGATGGTCTCCAGTGCCCTCTTGGTCTTCTGCTTTGCTAGTGATACCCAGGAAACGGGAAAGCTCCTTCATTGGGTTTGCCAGACCAGCTTTGGAGCAGATCCACAGAGAAGAGGAGATGTTAGTGAAGACCTAGTTAATAGACGGTCTGTGGGAGAGACTGACTCTGTTTTGTTAGTGGATGTCACTACCAGGGAGAGAGAAAGAGCTTATTGTTAGGTCATGAACCTAACTGGGCTTGTGACCTCTTAGCTGATGGAAGTCCCATCAGATCAGTGACAAGCAAAGACCTTCCCAAGGCTGAGCTATCCTGTGTTGCACTTTGGTCTTCTCTAGAGGTAGCGTTCAAAGGCTTGAGTGTCCTCACTTGTGCCAAGATATCAGATCCCTGACCTATGGACTCAGTCATGAGCAGCCAGAGGTGATAAGAGGACTTCCTAGGACTTTCCATGGCTCAGTCCAATTTACTGCTCTGGGTATCAGATGGGATCCAGGCAAGAGTTTGGTCCAGGGGAATTCTCTAGGGAATGCCTTTAGGCCTGGGAGCCCTTGTCCCTGTGGTAGCAGATGAGGAAGCTCCTACTGCACTTTTACAGGCACCCTAAAACTGTCTCGGGGTGGATGGTTGGGGAGTGTGATCTCACCGACGTTACTGAGGGTGTTATTGCAGGGCAATTTAGATGCAGCCTGAATATGCTTGGCGGCGTGTCTTCAGTCATGCTAATTTTCCTACAAGAAAAAGGTCAACTTAGATGAAATGAGAAGTCATTGTGCCTCTCACTGGGAGCTGTGCAGCACAGCAGTAAAAAGAAGTTGCGGAACAATCACTAAAAAATTACAGAGAAAAGGGTTTAAAGGATCCAGTAACTTAAGAGAACCCCGTTCACTGTGTTGTCCCACTGGTATAACAGAGGAAGATCAGCTGAAGGTCATAACCATGTTTTTATATGTGTGTGATGCTGAGATAACTGATAACTGCTTTTAGTATTTTGAGGGAAACCTGGAAATGACTTTTCTTTAAAAACTCCTGTTTTCAATAGAACCCTGAATTCACTCCATTCCCCCAATATTCAGGGAGATTCATGCACAAAAAGGGTCTGATACCTTCACGGCTTTCTAGTCTGCAACAGCAGCCCTGTGAGTATTCAGAAGATTGACCCAAGTAAGTGTTTGGAGACCGAGCTCGTCCTCCTCAGGGTGTGAGCAGAGGGACTGCAGCTCACTGCGAATCACACAGCTGAAGAATATCTCCTTCTCTGGAGACATTCAGAACCCTCCTGGACACGATCCTGGGTAACCTGCTCTGGGTGACCCTGGTTTAGCAGTGGGGTTGGATGAGATGATCTCCAGAGGTCCCTCCCCACCCTTACTATTCTGTGGTTCTGCGATTCCGCGATTCTGTGAGCGCTGCTTCGATCTCAGGATGAACAGCAGTGAAACGCCAGTGATATTTTAACGTTTTAAGTTGCGTATTTTAACTCTGAGAAGCCAAGGAAGTGAAAGGTAGAACTGAAATGTGAATTCCTCACCTTGTCCTCTCACTGTGGTCTCTAGCAGAGCCATCCTGAGCTGTTCTGGAACGTATAGATGTGTGAAAGGTTGCGGAGAAAGATTATTTTTTAACAAGCAGTATGCAATGATCTGATAAAAGATGACAACATAATTAATATCCTCGAGGAGGCAGAGTTAAAGTTCTATGAGCCTTGCATTTCTCATTTCCTGACTTTGGAGTGCTTAACTGTGCATATTTAATGTTACATTAAAATAAAGGCGAGAGGTGCACGTTGTAAGCAAATAGTCCCTTTCCTGCTACTTGAGGATGTTGAATTATTCCACGGCAGATGCGTTGTTTTGATGGTATCTGCATGACGTGAATTGAAGTGACATCAGCCACGATCCACATTTATAATGCTGATATATAATATTGTATTAGTAAATCGAGGTGTGCGTTATTCTGTCCAGTATCAGAGTCCCTGCTGCTTTTTGGCAGACGTGAGCTAGATATGGATGTGCTGGAATGTGTCCAGAGAAGGGCCACGAGGATGATCCGAGGGCTGGAGCACCTCTCCTATGAAAGGCTGAGAGAGTTGGGGTTGTTCAGTCTGGAGAAGAGAAGGTTGTGAGACCTTCTGGTGTCCTTCCAGGATCTGAAGGGGGCCTACAAGAAAGCTCGAGAGGGACTTTTTAGGATGTTGGGTAGTGATAGGACAAGAGGGAGTGGATCCAAACTAGAGGAGGATAGATTTAGATTGGATGTTATGAAGAAGTTCTTCCCCATGAGGGTGGTGAGACTGGAACAGGTTGCCCAGAGAGGTGGTGGAAGCCCCATCCCTGGAAGTTTTTCAGACCAGGTTGGATGGGGCTCTGGGCAACCTGGTCTCGTGGGAGGTGTCCCTGCCCATGGCAGGAGAGTTGGAACTGGATGATCTTCAAGGTCCCTTCCAACCCCAACAATTGTATGATTCTAAATAGGAAATCGAAATCGAGTGTTGTTCTGATTGGGAACTAAAAGAGGCCAAGGCTGTTTTGCTGCTCTGCAACGTGCTGTAGACTGGTTAGGATTGGGAAGGAAAAACATGGTCTGGGGAAGCGACCTAGAATGTTAATAACTTTGCTGCTGGGGATGTTGGAGCTCCGTTAATTTGAGACTCATCTGAAATGAGGTAAAGCTGCTTAGAAGCAGATTTCCAAACATAGGGCTAGGTAGTGATTTTTGAAGAAGTAGTGGGGAAGGGGCTCAGTGGGGATTTTTCCCAGAGATGTGACTGAGACACGCTGCAAATGTTTCCTCTTATCACTTCTGAAATGGGAAGAGTGGCTTCCCAGCAGGCGTCCTCGGTGAAGTGTCACCGGCTTACTCTTTAATCTGCCTTGCTGGCTTCCAGTTCCTGCATCTCAGGTGTAAAAGCCACAAGTCTGCACAGCCTTGCAGGTGGAAGATTCACGTTAAATAATGAAATCCAAAATAAATGCGCGGCGCGTGGCAGAGGCGGAGTACTGAGGTGGTGCTGCAAATAGTGGCAAGACTGCTGCCGATGGTGTCCATCCCCTCGTGGTGTCCTTTACCCTGTGCCTGCCAGAAGACTTGTAAAGCTGCATTTGGGGGTGTGAGTAATTTCCTATGCTGAGAGGAGGGTATCTGTGTGAGCATCTCTCTGCTTGATACTGGAAGGGCTAGTGGTGTTCAGCCTAGAGAAGAGAAGGCTCCAGGGAAACCTTCTGGGGGCCTTGCAGGGCTTCAAGGGGCCTGTCAGAAAGATGGGAACAGGCTTTGGAGCAGGGCCTGTTGGGACAGGACAAGGGGAGTTGGTTTGAAACTAAAGAGGGAGATTTAGACTGGAAATGAAGAGGTGACACTGAGCCCCTGGCTCAAGTTGCCCAGCGTGGTGATCGCTGCCCCATCCCTGGCACCATTCCAGATGAGATTGGATGAAGCTCTGAGCAACCTGCCCTAGTTACAAATGTCCCTGCTCAGTGCAGGGCAGATAGTTGGACTAGATGGCCTTGAAAGGTCCCTTCCCACCCAAAACATTCTATGATTCTATAATTCTCCTGGAAGATGCGATCCTGACTTCTCCTCTCTTCTGCTGTCCCCTTCCACCTTCTTTTTCACCAGCACTCGTGAGGCTGTCCTGAGCCACTTCAGAGAACTAAACCGGCAGGAAATGTTATACTTTTTTGGGGTTAGTTTTCCACTGATAAAATTCTCTGGACAAGTTGACCAGAAGGTAAGAGGAGCACCACCACCAACCTGAGGAAATCGGTAGTAGGTGAACAAGAGTGATTGGGAGAGGTCTGAGGAGGACTGTCCGTTACAGCAGCATCTACTCCTTTGTTCAGCCGACGTTAGCACCTCGGCTGACATCACTTAGCTCAATTTTACAGGCATTTTCCTTTTTTAAGTAACGTGGTGTTTTGTATAAATCTTCACTCATCTCCAAGGATATTCAGGCTGAGTTAGTTTTTCTAAGTTTTAAGTCAGAAAAAAATGGTTTTATTAAGGTATTGTGGTGAAAACAAGTAGTTTTGGGGCACATTCAAAGAAATTTATCAAAAGGGAATGATTTATTACGTGTGTTTTGTCCATACTGACTGATAAGGGTGCAGAGTCAGTACAACTGACTTGATATTTGCTATTGATCAAAAGACCACATACAAATAATCAAAACCCAGCTGATTCTAACCCATTTAGCTTCAGTACAACAGTATGAAGCAGGAAAAAAAAGCCAAGAAAAACCAGAACAACAGAAGCAGGAGTACAAATTTTGAAAATTTGACCCAAATAATAGGGCCAGATATGGAAATCCTCGCTCAGACCTTGACAAGCAGGAAAATGATTGCTGGGCCAAAACTCATGGCTCTTCTTTCCTAACTGAATCCAATGGGATTTTGCCTGAAAACCACGAAGATCATGATTTAGTGGGCTGATTTCAGCGACAGCTTTGAATGGGTGAAGTCTAAGTCTGGCAAATGATGCCCTCTTATGAATGTAGCTCCACGAAGACCTTTTCCATCACGTTCTCTCTGATAAATCTGGATGTTTTATTGATGCGGAGCTAAATGAAGTATCTGCCATCACTACATTCTCTTCTTCCGCCCCCAGCTGGCATTTCATGCAGCACATATTGCAGTTTTCTTTTTTGAGCAGAAGCCTTTTCATCTACTGGAAAGCAGAAAAATGCCATAGGTGACATAGTTAAGCAGCATTTAGCACGTTAAGTAGCTGCCCAAACTACTGCAGATGGGTAAAAACAAGAGTCCTGTATGCATGTCAAAGCTGCAGGAAAGCCTTTCCTTTCAGAAACGAGCACCTAGTTTAAAAAAAACAAAACACTAGAAATTTGGGTATGAAAAGGATTCCCTAGGTCATCTACTCTGTTTCCTTGTTATTCTGGGCAACCATCTCATCATATCCTTCCAGCAGTGTGCCCAGGTGGCCAAGAAGGCCACCAGCATCCTGGCTTCCATCAAAAGTTGTGCGTCCAGCAGGAGTAGGGAAGTGATTGTGCCCCTGTACTCGGCGCTGGTGAGGCCACAGATTGAGTATTGTGTTCAGTTTTGGGTGCTGCAGGGTAAGAAAGACATCGCGGTGCTGGAGCAGGTCCAGAGAAAGGCAACGAAGCCGATGGGGTCTAGAGAATATGTCTTATGAAGAGCAGCTGAGGGAACTGGGATTGTTCAATCTGGAGAAGAGGAGGCTGAGAGGAGACCTTATCTCTCTCTACAACTACCCGAAAGGAGGTTGTAGTGAGGTGGGTGTTGATCTCTACTCCCAAGTAACTAGTGATAAGATGAGAGGAAATGGGCTTAAGTTGTGCCAGGGGAAGTTTAAACTGGACATTAGGAAAAATTTACGGAAGAGTGATGAGGAATTGGAACAGACTGCCCAGGGAGGGGGTGGAGTCACCATCCCTGGAGGTGTTCAAAAAAACATATAGACATGGCACTTCAGGACGTGGGTTAGTGGTTGTGATACTGTTTGGTAAATGGTTGAACTTGATGATCTTGGAGGTCTTTTCCAACCTTAATGATTCTATGATTCCCACAAATGAAACAAGTCCCATTTAACATTTAGTGAGGTTTTTCTCTCAGCAGTTCCATTGGGAGGCTGTTTCCTCACTTCATTCATCTGACAGTAAAAGACAACTTTGTGTATGTAGGTATGTATGTGTGTGTATGTATGTATGTATGTATTTAATTTACAACCTACGTTTCTTCATGGCCATTTTAGCCACATCTGTGATTCAGATCCTCTCCCAAACCCTGCCCACATCTGCTGGTTGCTCATTGGCCTTGGCCAGAGTACAAAAACACTTTAGAGGACCAGGGTAGCACGGTATGGCAATTCTTTGCCAGATGGTACAGTTTTTTTAGAAGAAAGCTGTCAGTCACTGCCTGTTGGACTAATTCTTGATGCCAACCACGACAAAATCATGGCATAGCAAAGCTGATCGTAAATGGTTAGGGCCATGGAAACCATGGAGGGTTAGAGATGTAATTACACTGGGAGTTTGAGTGAGCTTTTCATCCATGTTGCCACTTTGACTGACGTGTCTTCATGTCCAAACTTGTGGTCGGGTGCTCTATAGAATCATAGAATTGTTTTGGTTGGAAGAGACTGTTAAGATCATCAAGTCCAACCATTAACCCAGCACTTCTAGGTTACCACCAACCCCTGTCCCTCAGCATCACATCTCCACGGCTTTGAAACCCCTCCAGGGATGGGAACTCCACCACTGCCCTGGGCAGCCTGGGCAAGGCCTGGACAACCCTGGAGGGAAAGAAATTGTTCCTCAGCTCCAACCTAAACCAACCCTGCTGCGACTTGAGGCCGTTTCCTCTTGTCCTATCACTTGTTCCGTAGAAGAGACCAACTCTCCACCTCGCTACAACCTGCCATGTTGGTAGCCAGGACAAGAGCAAGGCTTCAGTTTCTCTGATGCAACATAAATATTTGAATGGAGCAATGAATAGGCAGCAACATGGGACAGATTGACCTGGAGCGAAGTATAATGTTCTGTGGCCAAAGAGCAGGAGACTGTGGATACGAGATCCTTGAGTAGGTCCTGCTGCCTTGCCAAAAAACCTTCTTTTGATGGTCTGTTTTGTCCCAGTCAGCAGCCTGCCAGGGGTCACTCTGAGGTCGGCTGATGCAGGCTGTGGTTTGATAGCACTCATTAACAGCGGAGATCAGCTTCTCAGAGTTAGAGACATCACGGAGGTAGAAATCACGTCATTCTGAAGGGCTTAGCTGCAAATGTCATTTAACGGCAGAAGGCGGATGTAAATACCTGAGCCAAAGTGTCATCAAAATGAAAAATGACTTAAGACTGCTTACCCAAGCTCCTGTCATCAGCAGATAAATTAGTGGAATAATGTTTTAAGCTGCTTTGATAATGTGCAAGTGGAAAAAAAAACCCTAAAACACAACAGTGCTAATACGGAACAGATTAAGCGACACCCAAAAATAACCTCTGAAATCGCTGTGTAAAAGTTCTGTCGTGTGAATAAACCACGTAGAAAATACTATGGCCTGTTACACTGTCAGGCTTCTGTGGTATAACTTGTCACTGGAGGAAACGATTAACCCACCCCTCTCGCTCCCAGAGACTTCTGGAGTGATTGCATCCCTGGATTACGCTTGTCTTATCGATCGGCGCATCGTGTCGGGGGGGCAAAGCTTGGAGGACAGAGTCTGGCTTAATTCCTGTTATGAAAACCCTTTACTTTCAGAAACAGGGTGGCCACTTGCAAACTGCCTTTGGGAATGATCTCTGGCCCACACGCTCCCAAATCAGGCTTGGAAAGCACGGGAAAGAGTGTTAGTTGGCGTGGGTTAAAAATGTGCCATGGGCTGCTACAAAAGCAGAGCAGTACTGATGAGATAGTTCTGCCCATGCTCTGGCACGTTTGGTTTTTTTTCCTTAGTATGGCTGTAGCCATATTGTTTTATTAGCTCTGTGGATAGAAATGAATAAAATAGTCTTTTGGAGGTAAAAATAGTCTTTCTTTGGGTAAACACAGTATGCTTCAAGGGAAGTATAGGTGGAGAAAAATATCTCTGAGTGTAACAAGTTTATATTAATTAATTTGAAAATTTGAAAGGTAGGGTACTACTGGAGAAAGTCCAGTGGAGGTTATGGAAATGCTGAGGGGGCTGGAGCATCTCTGTGCTGACGAAAGGCTGAGAGACCTGGGGCTGATGAGCCTGGAGAAGACTGAGAGGGAATCTTCTCAATGCTTCTCAAGATCTAAAGGGTGGGGATCAAGAGGCTGGGACCAGACTCTGCTCAGGTGTGCCCAGTGGCAGGATAAGGGGCAGCAGGCACCAACTGGAAGCCAGGAGGTTCCCTTGAAGCAGGAGGAGAAACTTCTTTGGTGGGAGGGGGTTGGAGGCTGGCCCAGGCTGCCCAGAGAGCTTGGGGAGTCTCCTTGTCTGGAGAGATTCCAAAGGCACCTGGACCCTGCGCTGCTGGGCCCCCTGCTCTGGGTGACCCTGCTGGAGCAGGGGGGTGGCACCAGATGATCTCCAGAGGTCACTTCCAACCACCACCAGGCTGGAACGCTGTGCTTATTTCCCATAGAGCAGATGTGGCTGATAGCAAAGGAAGCAGTGACAACTTCACAATCATCTTATCCAATATTACTAAAAAGGGAGTTCTCTCCGTATTTTATTTTTTTTTTTTTTTTTTTNTTTTTTTTTTTTTTTTTTTTTTGAAATGGTCAGAGATGTTGCTTTTCAGGTCTGGATTTGAAGTCTTCTATTTTAATCCATTTCTAAGTGTTCCACTCTTCAAGATCAGTTGGTTGTTTTTCTGTCATATTCCAATTCTCTTGGTATTGATCTCAGAGTTGTTAGCAGTTATAAGTGACTGGAGCTTGCAGGAAACAGGTGAGGTACTGGGGTACTAGAAAAGGTAGATTTTGTGCTTGTCTTAATACCAAATGGGAAAGGAGGACTTGACATTGTAGAGATCAACCATTCTACCTTAATTCCTAGAAATATCCTGACACAAATAATCAAAGCCTTTGCAGGCACCCAGAAGATAGCAAGTTGCTGAGTAACAGTGAACATGGACTTGTCAAGAACAAATGACATCAAACTAATCTAATTTTCTTCTGTGGCAGGATAAAAAGCCTTGTGGACAGAAGAGAAGTAGTGGGTGTCATCTGTCTTTGTGCGAGAAAGCTTTTGACACTGCCCCTCATGACATTCTTGTAAGCAAGCTAAGGCAGCAAGGTCTGCGTGAAACTGCTGCAAAGCCTGTGTGAAATTTGCTGAAAAGCTGTAAAGTTAACAATAGTTTTGACATTTATTCTGACTCAAAGTACAAAGATACGTTGAATGGAGTTACAGGGGGTTCTGGTTTAGGCAAGCAAATTTAGAATCATAGAATCACAGAATCTTTTGGGTGGGAAGGGACCTTTCAAGGTCATCTTGTCCAGCCCCCCCTGCACTGAACAGGGACATCTGCAACTAGAGCAGGTTGCTCAGAGCCCCAGCCCAGCCTCAACCGGAAGGTTTCCAGGGATGGGGCAGTGACCATCTCTCTGGACAACCTGGGCCAGGGTCTCACCACCCTCATTATAAAAGCATTCTTCCTTCTCTTCAGTCTAAATTTCCCCTCTTTTAGTTTAAAGCTAGTTTTAAACTAAATAGCTTTAGGTTACTTTAATTTAATTTTATACTAGATAGTTTAAAACCATCCTCCCTTGTCCTGT
>VWZK01020675.1:102719-112880 GCA_013396935.1 Baryphthengus martii | reverse complement strand
AGGATACCCCCAGTCCCATCCAGCATCCCAGCTCATCCCGTGCCCCCCAGCTTCATCTCGGGTACTACCACCCTATCCCGGGTACTACCACCCTACCCTGGGTACCACCACCCTGTCCTGTGCCCTCCAGCTTCATCCCGGGTACCATCACCCCATCCTGCGCCTCCCCACCTTCATCCCGGGTACCATCACCCTATCCTGGGTACCACCGGCATCATTCCAGGTACCACCACCCCATCCTGTGCCCCCCAGCCCCATCCTGGGTACCACCCCCCTGTATCCAGGATGCTGCCGTTGCCCAGGGTATCCCAAAGGGTCAGGGTCCCTTCCCCCTCTCAGCCTTGTCCAGGGCATCCTGGCTTACCTGAGTTACCTAAGTTGGTCTGGGGGGTGTGTTCATCCAGGACACCCCAACATGTGCAGGGCACCACCATCCGCTTCCTCCACCGGTCGGGTTTGGAGCACGGGCTGAGGTCGCTCAAGCTCATGGCTGATCCAGCTGCTGCCGTTCTGAGCTCAGCACCACGGGAGAGCGATCCATCCGCTCTCCCCGTAAGGAGGTGAAGGTTCTGTGGTGGTGCTGGTGGGTTATTCGATGGAAGGACTTCAGCGGGGGTGGATCAGGCCTTGCTATGCAGAGGTAGAGGAGGAGAATCTTCAGAGTGGACGATGAAGGTGATGGCCGCTCCAGAGCATCCTTGCGCTCGAGTACCACCGGCCACCCAGGCGTTTTTAGCGTTCAGCAGAAGTGCCCTGGGAGTTCGATTCTGCTTTGTCATGCAAAAGTTAAAAATAGTTGCACTTAATTCAGCACTTAAGCTTTTTCATCCCGCTTTTGTGCTCACTTCTCGGCCAGGAAGAGCCTTCCTACCAGGACGTGCCGGTTTTCATTAACCACGCTTTGCCTTTCTCCTCCTCCTCTCTTCGGCCTCTCAACTTTGTTGTTATTCCATCGATCCCAAATCCCAGAGATGCGCCGGCAGGCGGGGAAGCGCAGGTTTGGGATGGGGATGAAGACCTGAAATCTGCTCCCTGCATCCTCCGAAACTGGTATATGGCATAAGGCTGACCCTTCCGCTTCTGTCGTCTCTAGGCATGGAGTGGGCAAGAGCGAGGACACCTTCAAGACCTCCCCCTTTCATTTGGATCTCTGGTTCTACTTCACCCTGCAGAACTGGGTGCTGGACTTCGGGCGTCCCATTGCCATGGTGAGTGGGGCAGGGGCAGGCCCCCTGCTTTAGAATTACAGACTGGGTTGAGTGGGAAGGGACCTTTCAAGGTCATCTGGTCCAACCCCCCAGCAGGGAGCAGGGACATCTGCAACTGGAGCAGGTTGCTCAGAGCCCCATCCAACCTCCCCTGCAATGGGGCCAGGGATGGGGCAGCCACCACCACTCTTTGCTTGCAGTTAACTCCTTTGGGGTGGAGAGGACAAGGAGGCAGAGCAGTGGTGGTCTCCTGAAGACCCATGGACCGTTTTCTGCACCAAAGCGACACCCTGAAGGAGCTGTCCTTGAGATGAGGACCGCTGTGATGTACTGCTGTAACTGGTGCCAAGCGTGTTGCTCCAAGACATGGGGAAGGGACCTGAGAAACTTGTTCCACGTCACTTACCCCATAACTTTAGGTTTTTGCAACACAAGTTACCTGGAGAGGTTCCCACTGCTCTTCCCCTCTTCCTCTCTTCCCCTCATTCTTTGCCTGTACCTCCAGAGTCCCCCTGCTCCCTGGAGGGGTTTCCAAGGCGTGGAGCTGTGGTGCTGAGGGACAGAGCTCAGTGGTGCCCTGGCAGGGGTGGGTTAACGGTTGGACTCGATGACCTGAAAGGTCTCTTCTAACCCCAGCTATTATGATTCCCTGATTTGCTTTATTCCCCCCCCTTCCTCAGATAATCCTACCTTTGGAATGGTTTCCTCTAAACAAACCGAGCGCTGGCGATTATTTCCACATGGCTTACAACGTCATCACACCCTTCCTCCTGCTCAAGGTAAACCTCGAGGTGCAAATGGTACCTTTTTTCCTCCTTTTTTTTTTTTAAATATTACTGGTTGTAAAAACAGAGCAGACAACAGAGTTTTGTAAAGGCTCCGAATCAGGTAGGAACTTGGGGAACAAACGTTGGCTGTTCACAGATTACTGCCCCTTCGAGGTTTGCCCCCTCCAGACAGAATTTGTGATGCCACCTTTTAAAGAGCATCCAGCAACCGTCTCAATACAACTCAGTTTCCTGCAGGTGTCCCTGGGGAACTCAGGAGGAATCAGAACTCTTCTCCGGGCCTGAGCCGAAGTGTCTTTTTAAGACAACATCCTTCCGTGCCTTAAAAGCCCTTCTGAGACAGCTGGAAGCGGAGCGGATTTTCTAAATTGTTGAGAGCTTAATTCCGCTCGCTCTTCGACATCAGAATTGGGGGTTTAGCTGGAATTTCTCTTGCTTCAGCCCGAGGACCATTCCTGAGGTCACAGCGTTAGAAATCTCCTTACAACAAATACTTAGCAGCCAGAAGACACACAAAAAAAAAGCAACTATAAATACATTTTAACCTTCATTAGCTAGAAATTGAATTATGTCCTAAGATGCAAACGATTCTCTCTCTTTCCTGAGTCCGGCTGAGAGATTTTCAAAAAGGAATATTCAGGATCCAGGCCTGTTTTGGGAGGGGTGGGTGGGGTGTGGAAGCTCTGAAGCTCGGTCTGACCCATCCCGGCCGATTTCTGCGCTCACCAGGTTAAAATTTGCTGGTTTGACTTCCCAGGCAGCACAGCACCAAGGGCTGGTCCCTAGAAACAAAATCCAATTGTTATTCGAGGCGCGTTTCTCTTGCTCAGTGTCCCCTCGAAGGACACGTCCCGTCGTCCTTTTCCATCAGACAAGAGCTTTCCGGGACTTCTCGCTGTCCTCGTCCTGACTCCTCTGACGTTCATACAGCGGTTACAGAGACGGGGAAAGTTAAGCCTCAAAATTAAATACAAATAAGGAGCTTTCCAGTGTTTATGAAAGGGCTGCAAAGCTGATTTGGCAGCGGGGAGGCAAAGGTGGCCCCGGTTGATCCTCGGGCTGGGCTGCTGCGTCCCCCCAGCAGCCCACGGCTCCCGAGCCCGGCTTGGCCTCTCCTCCAAACCCAAAACCACTTCAGCTGGGATTTACGGCATTTGAGGTCTTCCCAGGTTTGCACGCTGAGCTGGGAGCATCTTTCTGGAAAGAAGCTCCTGCTCCGGGTCTCCAGCCGGGTTTGGAGGAGCTCACTCCAGGCTCTGAGCTCCCCACCAGGCTCTGAGCTCCCCACCAGGCTCTGAGCTCCCCACCAGGCTCGCCTGCCTGCTCCACCCAGACCTGAGCAGACCACGAGACGGGACAGGGAGAGCTCGTCGCTAAAGCTGCCAGTCAGAAGGTGGCCTCAGCTGGTTTGGCTGGCAATTAGATAGTTCTAGATACAGGGTGAAATGCGGCATGCTCTTTAGAAGGAAACACTTGGGGAGGTGAGTCCGATCCTATGAGAAAAAAAAAATAAAAAATAAAATACCCCAAAGAAGAGTGCTTGGAAAATCAGCCGGCCGGGGAATGAAAAGCGTGTGCTCAGGTGGCTGCTGCTGGAGGCCCTCTCACCACTGGAGGGCACAACCAGCCCTGCAGATCCGCTCGGCTGAGAAAACTGCTGCCTTTTTGTTTCTCATGCAGCGCGTTAGAGCAGATTTGGTGAAGAAATTCCTTCGGGTGCTCTGTTCAAAGTGCCAGGTCATCGATTCGGGCTAAGCCTTGACTCGAGGTGAGGGTGTTGCTTTGCAGAAAGGTTTAATGAGGACCAAAAAAAAGTGGGTTTGTGGTTGTGAGCAGAGGTAAAGCACCTGCTCAAACCTCAGAGCCACACAGCCTGGTGGAAACATCTCTGAGATGCGCTTAGGGAAAGCAGCTGCCATCAGGGAAGCTGGTTCTGGGCCTACCAGTTTTCCCAGGAGGATCAAACTGGGTTTTCCCCGGGCGGGTGCCGGCCATCAGCTCACGCTCCTTCCAGCAGCACAACCTCCAGCTTTCTGCAGCCCCCTTGGTTGGCTTTTTAATGCTTTTTCAAAAAAAAAACACCAGAAAGTTGGAGAGGGTGGAGCTTGTCGGCCGTCTCTGCTGGTACCTCCTGGCTGTTCCAACACATCCCTGTGGGTTTTGTAGCTCATCGAGAGATCCCCCAAGACCTTACCGAGATCGATGGTCTACGTCAGCATCATCATGTTTGTCATGGGAGCCAGCATCCACCTGGTGGGAGACTCCGTAAACCATCGCTTGATTTTCAGCGGCTACCAGCATCACCTGTCCGTAAGAGAGAACCCCATCATCAAGAACCTGAAGCCGGAGACCCTGGTAACGAGAGGCTGTGGTTTATACCAAATATATTACCCAAAAAAAAAATAAATATGAAGCGCTCATGCATATTCTGCTCTGGCGGGGGGGTTGGACTCGATGATCTTTCGAGGCCCCTTCCAGCCCCTGCCATTCTGTGATTCTGTAATTGTGCCCCGTTCCCTCTGCCCATTCCAATCTCTTCTCGTTGCGTTGCAGATTGATTCCTTCGAGCTGCTCTACTACTACGATGAGTATTTAGGTCACTCGATGTGGTAAGCGATTGCCAGGCCGTGTAGTGGCCTCAGAACATGACACACGGGAGGGCTGAGCTGATCCGAGCTGATCGTAGCTTAATATGGAAGAAAATAAAACGCAGCTGATGATGAGAGCTGCCTGGGGATAACGTTCTCCCAGGTGGTGTGGGTGCCATGGATCCTTCCCTTGGAAAACCACCCGGTTCCCCTCTGTTTGTCTCTGTCACAGGGAGACCTCCTGGGGGCCTTTCAGGGCTTCCAGGGGCCTGTCAGAAAGATGGGGACAGACTTTGGAGCAGGGCCTGGTGGGACAGGACAAGGCGGGGATGGGTTGGAACTAAAAGAGGGAGATTTTGAGTGGAGAGAAGGGAGAAATTGTTGGTGCTGAGGGTGGTGAGAGCCTGGCCCAGGTTGCCCCGAGAGGTGGTGGCTGCCCCATCCCTGGCCCCATTGCAGGGGAGGTTGGATGGGGCTCTGAGCAACCTGCTCCAGTGGGAGGTGTCCCTGCCCATGGCAGGGGGGTTGGAACTGGATGAGCTTTAAGGTCCCTTCCAACTCAAGCCCTTCTAGGATTCTATGAACTCCCACTATGTGCAGGAGCACCGGGTGCAGCCAGCCCATACCCCAGCCCTGCACCAGGCACCACCAGCTCCTTCCTCCCTCCTATGGACGCAGCAGAGACCTCAGAGCACCCCAGTTACCCACCGCGTCACCTACCTGAGCACGTGTGGCCAGAGCAGGCTGGCTGGCCTCTGCTTTTGCCGCCTCACCAGATCAGCTCAGGGCTCAGCGCAGGGATCGCTCGTGCGTGCGGTTTGGGTTTGGGATGGGGAGAGAGGTTTAAACGCATTCCAGGGTCACACCACCCATCGGAGCTGCTTCTGTTTGCAGGTATATCCCTTTCTTCCTGATACTGTTTATATATTTCACCGGCTGCTTCACCCCTGTTGAAGAGGAGAGCAGGATGCCCGTGGCTGCCTTGCTTCTGATGGGGCCCAGCAGCCTTTATTACTGGTAAGTGGCTTCTGCCCGCGCTGGGTGGGCGAAGGGTGACGAGGGGGTGCCGCAGACACCCCGCAGCAGGCACCTGAGGGGTGCTCCATTCTCCAGGGAACAACTTGATGCAGCTTCTGCTCTGCAAACAGGAGAGATTTTTCTCTGGAAAATCAGATCAAATCTGGTTGAAGTCTGCAGCCACTTCAGCCTTTGCAAGTTGGGACAACTGCCGGGTTACCCATCAGCGCTTCTGTCCCTGCTCGGGGTGTTTCTTCCTCGAATCAGAGAATTGTTTTGGTTGAAAGAGACCTTTGAGATCCTGGAGTCCCAGCGTTGCCCCATCCCTGCCAGGGCACCACTGAGCCCTGTCCCTCAGCACCACAGCTCCACGCCTTGGAAACCCCTCCAGGGATCAGGGGGACTCCAGCCCTGCCCTGGGCAGCCTGGCACAGGCCTGGACAACACCAAAGGGCAACAAATTGTCCCTCAGCTCCAACCTCAACCTCCCCTGGGGAAACTTGAGGCCGCTTCCTCTTGTCCTGTCCCTTGTTCCTTGGGAGCAGAGCCCAACCTCCCTGGCTCCAAGCTCCTGAATTTCAGGGAGTTGTGGAGAGCCAGAAGGTCTCCCCTGAGCCTCCTTTGCTCCAGGCTGCACAAGCCCAGCTCCCTCAGCCGCTCCTCACCACACTTCTGCTCCAGACCCTTCCCCAGCTCTGTTGCCCTTCTCTGGCCACGCTCCAGCCCCTCCAGCTCCCAAACCTGACCCCAGGATTCCAGAGGCGGCCTCCCCAGTGCCCAGTGCAGGGGGACAATCCTTGCCCTGGCCCTGCTGCCCCCCCAGTGCTGCCCCAGCCAGGATGCTGGGGGCTTCTTGGCCACCTGTGTTCATCCAGTTAGTCAGTTGTTACTGCTAGACCTCCAGCCTCCGTAGCACTTGTCTGCTCCTCTTCCCAGACCACTGTTTGCTGTGCTCTTGGACAATTCCTTGGTGATTTTGGGCTGGGCACCCAGTGCCTGCAGCACACCCCCCAGACCTCAGCTCGTTGCCAGCGCTGGGGCCACTCTCACCACTTGTCCGGCCACTTTAGGCAGAGCCCAAGCCGCCTGCGCGGTGCTCAGACGCCGCCTCCTCGGCTCGCCCTGCGGGTCCAGATCGCCTTTTGAGAGAGGTCTTATTTACTTCCCATCTTCATTAGCCTCATCTTCCCAAACGGTTTCCCTGGTGGCAGCCAAACAACTTCTCATTCCTCTGCAGAGCTGATGGCCTCTCTTGCCCGTGGCTTTGCCCCCTGCCGAGGCTGGTTTCATGCAGTAAATTAATTTTTGATCATCAGAATCATGGAGATGATTCGGTCGGTTCCCGGTTCCCTCAGTGCACTTCTGTTACATGGCTCAGCGTGGCTCTCTGCGGTTTAAACGACTAAAGAACCAGGGAGCGTAGCTTCTCCTTCCCCCTGCTAACACCCAGCCAGGACCAGCCCCTGCCAGACACAGGGAGAGCAGAGGATTTTTGGACTAAACGAGCCCAACCTCCGCAGGCCGGAGCTGGAGCCTGGCTTTGCTTCTGCCTTTAAGCACCCCCTTCAGAACCCGAGCCCAGCACCTTTATCCTGGGCTCGTGTTTCTCGACCCGTTCTCTTCCTGAAGCCCAGAGCTCACCAGCTAAATTATTGGAAAGAATCATGAAAACAAATCCCAGCTTCAAAGCTGGCAGGAGGAAGCAGCGGAGCTTCCTTTGGCTGGATGCAGAGCAGGGAGAAGGGGGAGATGTTCGCTCCAGTTGAAGCTGGAAGTGCTGGGAGCTGCCATCGCTCGGTGTTTTCTCCCGGTGTGGGGACACTAACGGGGTTGTTTTTTTTTTTTGCTTTGTAGGTACCTCGTGACGGAGGGTCAGATCTTCATCCTCTACATTTTCACTTTCTTTGCCATGATGGCTTTAGTGATGCACCAGAAACGTAAAGGACTCGTCCTGGACAGCAATGGGCTTTTTCTCTTCTACTCCTTCATCATCACGCTGGTTCTCATCGCTCTCTGGGTGGTGTGGCTGTGGAATGACAAAATTCTCAGGAAGAAGTACCCTGGCGTGATCTATATCCCCGAGCCGTGGGCGTTTTACACCCTGCACATGAACAACCTCCACCCAGCAAAGGAAAGTTTCTAAGTTTTGATATTTTAAGAGTGATTTGAAGAAAAAAATAAAAATAAAAAAATATCTAGTTTTTCTAATGTAGATCTATTTCAAATAAATTCCTGACCAACATTAGTAGAGTGTGTTCACTAGACTCAGCTGGGGGGGGCGGGGGGTGGGACAGAAAGGAAAATAAAAAGAAAACTAGGATTTGTCACTTAACACTGTAAAGCCAAGGTCATGGAGAGGGTCTCCTCTGGCTTTAAAGAATTCCAACATGGTGGGGGTTGGAAGGAACCTCTTGAGCAGATCTGGTGGCAACCCCTGCTCCAGCAGGGTCACCCAGAGCAGGGGGCCCAGCAGCGCAGGGTCCAGGCGCCTTTGGAATCTCTCCAGAGAAGGAGACTCCCCAAGCTCTCTGGGCAGCCTGGGCCAGGCTCCAACACCCTCCCACCAAACAAGTTTCTCCTCCCGCTCCCAGGGAACCTCCTGGGTTCCAGTTGGTGCCCGGTGCCCCTTGTCCTGGCGCTGGGCACCCCTGAGCAGAGTCTGGCCCCAGCCTCTTGCCCTCTACCCTTATCGATCAGATCCCCTCTTCTATAAATCAGAACCACGGATGGGGAGCGGTTTGGTGGGCAGTCCGCACGCTCTCGTCGTGTCTTGGCACGGGGAGATGATTCCGCTCCCCCCACGCTGCTCCCAGCCAAGTAGACTTTCCGGGAAGGGGCTGAGCCCCCTACCTTGGATCTGCACGATGGCTCTGCTCAGCTGTGCCTCTCAGGGAGCTTTCCCAGGGTCCTGGCCGTCAGCACCGGGGTTATGCCCTCGCTGCTCTGCGGGAAGGGCCGGTTTCCCATGGATGGAGTCCAAAAAGAGCATTGGGAGGGGGTGAGCTCCAGCGTCAGCCCCGCTCACATGAGATCTGTGTGGGCTTCTGCTGCCACTCAGTCCTTCTCTAGCCTGAGCTCCTGCCGCTCCAGCTGCAGCTCAGCGATGGTTCACGTCTATAAAGTTTGTATTAGAGCCCAGAGATGGAACAAAGCAATGAGAAAAACGCACGGAATAAAAACATTTGGGAGAAGCCGAGTGACTCACGTCGCTTCCTGAAGCGGAGAAACTTTATCCCACGAGATTTAGGGACCCTGAATGTGTCACTGTAACAGAGCAGGGCCTACCCTGGGGAGGATCCGGTCCACGTGACAGCGGTCACTACGGCTATGAAATATTTCATTCTTGGGTCTGGATCTCCACCGGAGCCTGGCATCGGGTACGTGATCCCACACACCCCTCCGAGTCCAGCCTGTGTTTCTTTTTGGGATCCTTCAAGCACCAGCAGATGTGGGGAGGCAAAGCATCACCCATCCTGCACCCAGGAGCACCCAGACGAGTCGCTGGCTCAGCTCTTCAGACGGGAGAGAGGGAAGAAATGGTGGTGAGAGCCTGGCCCAGGCTGCCCCAAGAGGTGGTCGCTGGCTCAGCGCTGGAGCTGCATCAAGACTCAGCCACCCAGAGGCCATTTGCTTCCAAGCAGAGTAGCTAAATAAATGCTAATAAATAAAACCTCAGACAACGGGGAGCATTTAAAATCACCGCAAAAGTCCCTTCAACACCCCAGCAACTCCACGTTCGCAGGGGGCCCATGTGAAACCCCCACTTGCCCTGCAGGACCCCAGCGACGTCTCCAGCAACGCACCCAGCTCAGCCAGGCCTTGCACCACCTGAACGAACTCCTCCTCCTGCCCATCAGCAAAGCCCCTCCAGCACTGAACCCCCAAACCGCACAGGCCCCCTCCCCGGCACCTTTAGCGGACTCCGGCGAGGCTGGATTTGTCTCCCAGCAGCTGAGCTCGGTGCAAAGCAGGCGGCTATTTGAGATGATCACAATGGTGGTGAGAGCCTGAGAGACCTTCAAGATACCTCGTCCGACCTTCAACCGAACAATGCAAGTTAAATCAAATCTTTTCTGCTCAACCAGCTCTCATCCCCATCCGGCCCAACCCCAGACATCCCCAAATCCCAACCAAGAGGAGCTCTCGCTCCACTCCCTCCCAACATCATCACTGCTCAGAGGTCCCATCCAGAGCTCCCGGGGGCTTCGGGAGAGGCCGAGGAGAATCCTCCTCGCAGGAGCCGCGCCGGCAGCGGGCTCCAGCCCCGGCAGGGATCAGGTCTCGTAGCCATAGCAGCGGGGTATTTATTACAGCCTGGCCACTCCACCCCGGGCTGCCGGACTTTAGTCCTTAAGCGACTCGAAAAAGGAGCAGCCGCCGCCTCCGCTCTCGACACGCGGCGGAAAACACCAGGCGGGACCCCGGAATAATGGTGAGCGAAGCGTTTCGGCCGCTACAAACTGCTCAGCCCTGCTCCCCTCAGTCACATTTCAAAGCTGATTTCTTTTTTTTTTTTCTTTTTCCTCTCTTTCTCCTCCCCCCCTCTCCTCCTTTGCTACA
>VWZK01020675.1:61348-101019 GCA_013396935.1 Baryphthengus martii | reverse complement strand
AGGACAAGAGGAACTGGCCTCAAGTTGCCCCAGGGGAGGTTTAGGATGGAGCTGAGGAACAATTTGTTGCCCTTTGGGGTTGTCCAGGCCTGTGCCAGGCTGCCCAGGGCAGGGCTGGAGTCCCCCTGATCCCTGGAGGGGTTTCCAAGGCGTGGAGCTGTGGTGCTGAGGGACAGGGCTCAGTGGTGCCCTGGCAGGGATGGGGCAGCACTTGGACTCCTGGATCTCAAAGATCTCTTCCAACAAAAACTATTCTATGAAGGCAAAGTACTTTTTTCAAAGAGTATTCTACATATTTGGAAGCCCAACTCCTCTTTCAAACCTGCTTCATTGGACTGAAGGACCCGCAATTACCTCAGCAATTCCCAAGCCTGGATTTTAATTGCCCTTGGCACTTTACCCAGGGCCCTCCTCCTCCGCCCATCAGCTCCCTTGAAAGGAGACACCCCGAACCAGACACAATATCCCCGCTGGAACCCTCCCAACGCCGCCCGACCGGGCAACGGGAGAAAACACAGCACTGGTAGCTCCATGTCATCTCACACGGCATAACAGAGTTTTGGTTTTTAATTAGAGTTCAAGGAATGTTTTTCCCTGTACGACAAGAAACAAAAAGGGAAGATAAAAGCCTCCGACCTGATGGCAGTGATGCGGTGCCTGGGAGCCAGCCCGACGCCAGGAGAGGTGCAGAGACACCTACACTTGCACAAGATCGGTAAGCAAAGGGCAGAAGTGGCACAGGAATTAAAACTAACTGGATGATGGCTGGAGAAATTCCATTTTTTTTTCCACTGGTTAGGAGCCCATGTGCCAAGATCTCCCGGAGCCCAGGAGATCGTATTCCCTCTGGGGTGATAAGAGCCCAGACGTTGCGGCGTAAACCAGGAGCAGTCACCAAACCCTAGCCTGGTGTGCTTTCAACACAGCCAATCCAGCGTGTGGGTTAAAGTAGCACCCTTGAAAAAAAGGAAAGCTTCAAGAGCAGCAGGAGAAATCCATATTGATTATGGAGTTTTGAGGCTGGAAATGGAATTTTGAGGTTGGGCTGCCCAGTCCAAGCAGCAGAGGTAGAGGAGCAGAGAAAGATATTTGTCTGCAGATACGTATAAACCAAATCAAAGGGCAGCACAAAGGCCAAAGAAGAATTATGAGATAAGGTGGGTGGATTACGATTTCTGAATGTGAGGTTTCAGAGAACAATTCTAGCAAAGCTCTAAGCAGGTTTTCAGACCAGGAGAAAAGTCCCCAGCAGTGGACCCACCCTACTCCAGATCAGAGTCAAGGAAAAATTGCCCCAAGAAAGGGAACTGGGTGGGGAGAGAAGGGGGATGCTTGGGGGTCAGGATCCAGACTACAAACCTGAGCTGCTGCTAAATAACCTGCTCTCGTTTTTCCAGACAGAAACGCAGAGTTGGATTTCTCCACTTTCCTGAATATAATGTACAGGCAGATGAAGCAGGAGGAACCTGAGAGCGAGATCCTCACGGCCCTGTCCATGATAGACAGGCAGAAGAGAGGAGTCATCACCGTTTCAGAGCTGAGAGCCAAACTCACAAGACTGGGAGAAAAGCTTTCTGAGGAAGAAGGTATTTTGCGATTCAAAGACGTCTCAAATGCTCCCTGATTTCTTCTTTCCTTCCTGACTTCCCTTCACAGCTGAATTGGGAATCAGGACCTTTCAGCTGGGAAGACACAAAGGGCCTGTGTCAGGAGGAGACGGGGCTGGTGACCCTCAGTGGGGGGAGTAGGGATGCTCCCCCATCATGCCCGAGACGTGCAATGCACCAGGACATTGCACTGGGCCTCCCTGGGTCCCCCCAACCAGCACCGGTCACTTTTCCTGACTAGGGCAGGGATTGTCCCCCTGGGCTGGGCACTGGGGAGGCCACCCCTGGGGTCAGTTTTGGGCCTCCTCCCTCCCAGAAGGAGCTGGAGGGGCTGGAGCGTGGCCAGAGAAGGGCAACGGAGCTGGGGAAGGGTCTGGAGCAGGAGTGTGGTGAGAAGCGGCTGAGCGAGCTGGGCTTGTTCAGCCTGGAGCAAAGGAGGCTCAGGGGAGACCTTCTGGCTCTCCACAACTCCCTGACATTCAGGAGGGTGGAGCCAGGGAGGGTTGAGCTCTGCTCCCAAGGAATAAGCGACAAGACAAGAGGAACCGGCCTCAAGTTTCCCCAGGGGAGGTTGAGGTTGGAGCTGAGGAACAATTTGTTGCCCTTTGGGGTTGTCCAGGCCTGTGCCAGGCTGCCCAGGGCAGGGCTGGAGTCCCCCTGATCCCTGGAGGGGTTTCCAAGGCGTGGAGCTGTGGTGCTGAGGGACAGGGCTCAGGGGGGCCCTGGCAGGGATGGGGCAACGGCTGGACTCCAGGATCTGAAAGGGCTCTCCCAACCCAAACAGCTCTAGGATTCTATGATTCATCCAGTACTTGCACACACAGCAGAGAGAGGAAACAGGTGATGCTGCTCAGAAAGACGTTTCACAACCCTTTATAGTAAACCAGTCTTTTTTCCCCCCTAAACCTCCCCCCTCCCATGACCTTCCCCTTGGATTTCACAACCACAAAGCTGCTCCGCTGTGCTCCCATCGGAGCACCTGGAGTCTTATTTAAACCACCGCCGCTCGTTGAGCGTGAACAGCTGCTCTGGCAACCTCGGACAAGCAGCTCCCAAGTGAGAACGCGGAGCAGCCTCTGCTGACCAGCCCGCACCCGTTTCCGAGGGCAGGGCCCTCGAGCGCTGCCCTGGTTGGGTGACTCCAGCCCACATGGGCACGAGATTAGGGAGGACCTGTCATTAAAGCATCACCCTGTATGGGGCTAGGACAACTCCTCATGGCCAACTCTGTCAGACAGCTCTCTGTGGGTCCTACTCAATCTACTCACAAGGTCAAAATTGAACAGAACACCACCTTTGGTGAGTCTATCGAGCGCATGAAGGTATCCCTCACAAGCCAACTCTTCCCTTCCTCTTTAGCTTTGAAGTGTCACAGGGTAGGGCTGGGCTGGTCACTACATGAACGACAGATGCTCTCCATTAACCTCTCTCCCTTCCAGCTATCCAGCACTTAGCACTTCTAGAAGCAGACACTGTCTGCAAAAACACACCATTAACTTCAGAAAGTGCCACCAGTTAGAAGAGACTGAGCTGAGAAGTAAAACCACTGAAGGGAGAACTGGTTCAAACCAGGACACAAGGAAGCTGTGCATATATAAGGGAGTTAGAAGAGTAAGAAATAATGAGTCAGGCAATTTGTCAGACGTGCTGGCTGATTAATCACACGCCTCCATTGTGTTTGGTCATTGGAGGTGGCCACCTTGCTCTGTAACTGGTTTTTGTGACTCATTAATAAAGTAATATTTAAATAAACAACGAGATGAAGGTGACTAAACCAACCGTGAAATACAAAACATTCACGATGAGATGAAACCCACTGAAACCAACAACCCCCAAAAAATAGAGAACAAAATTCAACACGTGGCAGGAACGAGCTTGTGGGTGGTCCCTCTGCCACCTCCCGTGAGAGAGCCACGTAGAGTTGGCCCCACATAGAGTTGGCCCCACATAGAACTGCTGGCCCCACATAGAGTTGGCTGCAAAGAGTCATCCCCTTTAACCACATAGGATCCCTGTTTCCATCGTTGATCAGCAGTCCCTAAACACCTAGGTGGTGTCCTGCTCGTGAAGTTTCAGGCAATAAATGAAGGTCCACAGCCCAACAGTTTCCTCTCCACCTGCCCTGTCCCTCTACGTAGCATTTCAGCCCCGATCCTCTTCACACACAGTTGGCCCGAAGAAAAAAACACCAACACACCGTGGAACTGGAAGCAGCCCCTTGACATCAGCAAGGAAAAAACCCTCTTCTGGGCTGCATTAGACACCTCATCGAAGGGAGCTGCTGCCCCAAACGTGACCAAATGAAAGCTGCTGGGACTCTCCGATGTTTAACACCCACCCACTCTCTGTTACCGGCACAGTAAACAAGGAAGGGAATTCGCCTCCTCTCCTGTCATCCGAAGGAAGATGGCATCTAATTCCCAGCAGCAACATTTAACGTGACTTTCCTATGTGTCGTTTTTTACACACTCCTCTCTTATTGATATTATTTGACAGGAAAAATACCTTTTAACGGTTTAGCCTGTATAGAAGAGAGTATTTTAAATGAGGTAACTGCTGTCACTGCCAAGGTGTTTCCAAAACTGGAGTGAAATCCATTACTACTATCAAGTGCCAGCTGCATGGAAACCACTTTTGTAGACGCATTTCCAGCCCTTAGAGACCTAGCTGAGAAGAAATTCCTTGCTTTCAAACACCGGTATTAACAAGAGCAACACAAATCTACTTAAAAGTCAGGACATCATCCACATCAGCACTTAGTTTTGCCTAAATCGAATCGGGACAGGTTTGCTCTTCAAGCCAAGTCAGTCCCTCCTACCAAGAGCAGTTAAAAGCTGATTTGAAGTAAATCTGTGAACCTTTTCCAGGGGAAATGCAAAGAGATGGACATCTCTGCTCCAGAAAGGCAGATGTGGACATCAAAAATTAACACACTCCCTGATGCTAGTTCAAACCCATAACCTGGATGGTACCTCCATCTGATCCCAGAAGTTACTGCTTCCAAGAAAAAATATTTGAAAGCTCAAATCCTGCATTTCTGCTCTTCTGAAAATCACAATATCCCTAACGTATGCCGCTCAAACTTACGTTTTTCTTCTACTCTTTCTTTCAGTCGACGACCTGCTGAAAGAAGCCAAAGTTGGACCAAATGGAACAATCAAATACGAAGAATTTGTCCGTGTCGTTTGTCTTCCGACAGTTGACTACTAAAATTCAAACCAAGAGGTTTGGTAAGAGCAGGACCTGAAACTCTTTCAACTTGTTTTTTCCTAGTTATTACCTGGACTCAGGAATCATCATTTGCCTTTAAAAATCCTTACTTTGCCTTCACGGTAACACTTAGACAGGTTCCCACCCCATTTCTGGAGAAATGTTGTCACAAACCGTGAACTCTCTTAAATAAACCGAATGTAGCACACCCTTGTGCAACGTGTCCTGCTTATTAAAAAAAAGTATTTCTGTTTTCCTTATTTTAAAAATTCATTTAAGTCTAAAAATTGAAATATAAATGACAACTTGTGCCTAAGGCCTCGTGGTGCCTGCGTTCCAAGAACCCGTTTGCTGCTTCCACACACTCAAGGCCAGACACGCCGCTTTGGGTCGAAACAGACTCCCCGGGAAGCTCGATTACGTCACGCCGGTGGTATATTTAGTGTAACTAGGCACAGCTCTCCAGTATTCCTCGGATCCACGGTACGATCCCAACCAGACGTTCCCATCACAAAGCTAAGTCAACAGCCCCGCTTGTGGGGCGGCCACGGCCCCGTTGACTATCCAGAGGGACACGAGACGAGCAGCCGGCAACTCTACGGCTCCCCCAGTTTGTGACACTCACCGGCTACAGACAATTCCCAAGTCTCCGGGTGCCGGAGCAGGCTGCGATCGCCATCTCGTTCCTCCTCATCTTTCGCTCCTCCAACACGCGAGGCCTCGGTGGGGCCTGTCCTCCTGTCATGCTGTTTAGGAAGGTGCGGTCTCAACGCCGAGTCTCTCGGCACTGAAGCTGTCCCTGCGTTTTGAGGCAAGAGGCTGAAAATGCCGTGCTCGGTAAACGTCTCTGTCACCAAGCTCTGGGCCAGGTGCCCAGGACGTGCTCCCAGAGACAGCCTGGCAGGGAAAAACAGCCCAGGAAAATTCAGCTTCTCACCAACAGGAAAAAACTAGCCCATCTTTACTGACTAAAACCACTTTGATCAAGAGCAGTCGTTCCTGATCTTATTTCACCTGTACCTTGGCAGCCTGAACAAAGGTCCTCAGACTGGTGTACAAAATTTAGAATCAGAAAATTGTTTAGATTGGAAGAGACCTCTCCTATCCTGGAGTCCAAGCATTGCCCCATCCCTGCCAGGGCACCACTGAGCCCGGTCCCTCAGCACCACAGCTCCACGCCTTGGAAACCCCTCCAGGGATCAGGGGGACTCCAGCCCTGCCCTGGGCAGCCTGGCACAGGTCTAGACAAACCTTTCAGTGAAAAAATTCTTCCTAATGTCCAACCTCAACCTCCACTGGGTAACTTGAGGCCGGTTCCTCTTGTCCTATCATTTGTTTCTTGGGAGACGAGACCAACCCCCACAACACCACACAGCAGATTCTCTGTGGAGTCAACTGGAAATCTGCGGAGACCATCTCAGCACAGTCACGGCACAAACAGGCTGGAGGAGCACACGTTCCTGCAGGTCTGCTGTGACTTCTACCCAGGGAAGCCCCCTTCCCCTCCTTCCACCGGTGCCTCTACTTACTTTTTAAAATTCTGAACCTTCACCACCAAAGGACCCAACTTGCTCTTTGCTCTATCTGTGGAACAATCATCAGCAATGAAACCACGACAGCCAGGGCAGATAAAATGTCCCCAGCGCAGCCCAAACACCGCAGGAGACGGCTACCACCGAGACCATCGCACATCGCTGCAACGCTTGGAATTAACCAGGGATGGAAGTAGCCCAAACTCAGTCAAGAACTGAAAAAAACAACCCAAACGAAGAGCAAATCTTAACCCTTTCAAATCAGTAAGGTCTCTAAGGGATTATTCTCAGGGAAGATTACGTGGGGGTAAAAAAAGCACGAAAGATTAAATAACATCTCAATGCCACGCAAGAAACAGAAGTAGATCCAGGATGTGTCTCTGAAAATTGGAGCTACAAGCAGCTCACCACTCAGATAACACTCAAAAACCCCCACCATTATAGAGTGAAACAGAGAGAAGATTCCCTAGGAAACCCAAGAACAGGCTCCAACCAACAGCAAAAGCAGATTTTCTTGGTAACTCTCTTCGCAGCGTTAATGTTTGGGCAAAACCCCACCTACCTTCGGGCTCAGCTTTTCCACACGGGTGCCTTTTGGAGGCCAGTTTCTGCTCCTCCAGAGCTGTTCCAGACCTTTGTTACAGCCATACTGGCGACGAAGGCGAGGAAAAAACCACCTTGTTTGCTTGGAGGGTAAGTGGCTTATGAACCAAGGAGTCTGTTGAGGAGCATTTCTTTGTGATGTGCATCGACAGCCACACTACCGACGAGCCAACGGGCGGCTTAATTCTTCCCTATCGATGGGAGCAGTTGATTGAACAGATCCTTCCAGCTACAGACGGTACCAAAGTTTGTATGGCAGGGGGATCCAGCAGCTCCAAAGCACTCTGGGTTACTCCAGAACGCAGCCATACCAGAATGGGCGGTTACTTCTCTTTAAAATTAAATAAAAAACAGCAAAAAGGAGCCGCGCTTCACAGGGGCTCCCAGAACAATTTCGGAGCTCGGAGAGACGAGCGCGAGTCACTCCGCACCACCAAGTCTCTAGAATCCAATCATTCCTGCTCAAAACAAGACCTCTGCGGCCCAGAGCTGACAGAAAACCCCCTCATTTCCCCCCGTTTTGTGTGTCCCCCCCCAGGAAACACAAGGTAACTGAATGCTTTTTATTACATCTAAAGATTTCTACATAAACAGGTAACATTCAATAGGTAAACCATATTTGTTTGTTTGTTTCGTTTGTTTCCAATGCATATAATAAATATTTTTCACTCGGTAACTTTTATACAAACTGACATTGGTCTACTATACATTTTTAAAAGCCATTTACTGGTTTGGCATGCCGTACGGAAACGAAGAGAAAAGTTTTAAGGCAATGAATGACAGATTTAAATTCATGGAATTAATGGTAATTTTTAATATTCTGCTTATATACATTTTTCCCTTTGTTAATTAAAACAATTAACAGCAGCACTTTCGGGGACCACCAGCAATTTTCCCTTGTTAGAAATCTAAGCTCTGTTAAAAAAAGAAAAAAAAACAACCCAAAAACAAACAAAAAAGGAAGGAAAAAACCAGTTACGCTGACAAAACAAAATCCTTTCTCTGGAAAACGTGCTTAAAACCCTGAAATGTTAAAACTGCCACAAAAGAATCTGTTTCAAAACCACCTTCTTAGCTCTGGGTTGGGAGGCAGGTCCAAGAGAGTCCACTGAACATCTCAACAGTCACCCCGGCCTTGAACGGCTTGTGGAATCCTGGCCACGGAGAGGACGGGACAAGGCTGGAATGGCCGGCCCATCGCTATCATGGCAGCGCCACCAAGTTTTTATCGTGCGGCCTCGGTTCTAATTTAGGGTTGGTTTTCGTCTTTTTGAGGCTCAGTGACACCCTCACGAGCGACTCGAGGCCACTTCCACCCCGCTGCTTGTAGCCGTGCGCGCGCCTAGGCGCACAGGCAGGGCGCCGTGCGTCGGGCGGACGCGCCCGTGCCCGCACCCTGCTCCTCTGGCGGGACAATCGGCGGAAGACCACGGCCTAAGGCTCGCGGAAGCAGCCGGAGCAGCGCCACAGGCCGGGCCGCCCCCGGCGGCTTTCGCGCGTCTCCGGTAACGCGCGAACTAACGGAGATCGAGTTTTGGAGTGAGATCGGCAGGGAACGCGTCGGGAACTCAAGACTGAGACTTCTACCAAGCGATGTTAACTGTGGTCAGAGGCACAGAGAATCGTCAACTATACAGGACACCCCAGCATGGAACAGGAATACTCACAAAGCATACGGATTAATACCACAAAGCGGGGACTTTAGGACGTTCCCGTCCCTTCTTTGTAGAGTAACGAGGTTAATAAAAAAAACCAGCACAACCACCCAATAGAACAGGACAGCGGTGAACTGAGCAGCCTTCCTCCCCTTCAGGGTAATCGGTGAGGAAACGGAAGACGTCATCAGCTGACCTCGCTTTCCAAAGGCTAAAGACAGGCAGAAAGCTGCCGGCTCCGGTGTCACCGGCACGCTCGCCACCGTTCGGTCCGGACGTCAGTTAACAAGATTTTACCACCATCGTCCAAAGCGACAGGAGCTGCTCTTCGGGTCGTCTTTTAACAAGACAGTCAGTGGAAAGGTCGCCGGGAAAAACCAGCCGCGAGCTCTCCCGCCTTTCTCCGGGCTTGTTTGAGGAGCCGGGGCCACGGCGCGTTCCCGGTTACACCGATGGCAGTCCTACTCCGGATTTACAAGCGGTATTCCAGCAAAGCCTACGCTCTGAAGTTACCAGGTTAGTATTCATGACTAAAATGGATGAGATATATTCCTAGTGTAGGTTTAATCACTTCAAAATCAGACTGAGTTTAAAAAATAAGTATTTCCCATTTTCTATCCTTTTATTTTATTTTTTTTTTCTTTTTAACTGACATTTAATAAATTATAAAATTGGTGTATGGTGAAATATATATATCAGCCAGATATGTATGAAATACACATGCATGGGAAAAACTATTTAACTCACTTTTAACTCACACACACAGATCTATAAATACATATATACACACACATATACATATAAACACAAACATTTCTTTTCAAAATTCAANGACAGCCTGGCAGGGAAAAACAGCCCAGGAAAATTCAGCTTCTCACCAACAGGAAAAAAAGAGCCCATCTCTGACTGACTAAAACCACTTGGATCAAGAGCAGTCGTTCCTGATCTTATTTCACCTGTACCTTGGCAGCCTGAACAAAGGTCCTCAGACTGGTGTACGAAATTTAGAATCACAGAATTGTTTACATTGGAAGAGACCTCTCCTATCCTGCAGTCCCAGCATTGCCCCATCCCTGCCGGGGCACCACTGAGCCCTGTCCCTCAGCACCACAGCTCCACGTCTTGGAAACCCCTCCAGGGATCGGGGGGACTCCAGCCCTGCCCTGGGCAGCCTGGCACAGGTCTAGACAAACCTTTCAGTGAAAAAATTCTTCCTAATGTCCAACCTCAACCTCCACTGGGTAACTTGAGGCCGGTTCCTCTTGTCCTATCATTTGTTTCTTGGGAGACGAGACCAACCCCCACAACACCACACAGCAGATTCTCTGTGGAGTCAACTGGAAATCTGCGGAGACCATCTCAGCACAGTCACGGCACAAACAGGCTGGAGGAGCACACGTTCCTGCAGGTCTGCTGTGACTTCTACCCAGGGAAGCCCCCTTCCCCTCCTTCCACCGGTGCCTCTACTTACTTTTTAAAATTCTGAACCTTCACCACCAAAGGACCCAACTTGCTCTTTGCTCTATCTGTGGAACAATCATCAGCAATGAAACCACGACAGCCAGGGCAGATAAAATGTCCCCAGCGCAGCCCAAACACCGCAGGAGACGGCTACCACCGAGACCATCGCACATCGCTGCAACGCTTGGAATTAACCAGGGATGGAAGTAGCCCAAACTCAGTCAAGAACTGAAAAAAACAACCCAAACGAAGAGCAAATCTTAACCCTTTCAAATCAGTAAGGTCTCTAAGGGATTATTCTCAGGGAAGATTACGTGGGGGTAAAAAAAGCACGAAAGATTAAATAACATCTCAATGCCACGCAAGAAACAGAAGTAGATCCAGGATGTGTCTCTGAAAATTGGAGCTACAAGCAGCTCACCACTCAGATAACACTCAAAAACCCCCACCATTATAGAGTGAAACAGAGAGAAGATTCCCTAGGAAACCCAAGAACAGGCTCCAACCAACAGCAAAAGCAGATTTTCTTGGTAACTCTCTTCGCAGCGTTAATGTTTGGGCAAAACCCCACCTACCTTCGGGCTCAGCTTTTCCACACGGGTGCCTTTTGGAGGCCAGTTTCTGCTCCTCCAGAGCTGTTCCAGACCTTTGCTACAGCCATACTGGCGACGAAGGCGAGGAAAAAACCACCTTGTTTGCTTGGAGGGTAAGTGGCTTATGAACCAAGGAGTCTGTTGAGGAGCATTTCTTTGTGATGTGCATCGACAGCCACACTACCGACGAGCCAACGGGCGGCTTAATTCTTCCCTATCGATGGGAGCAGTTGATTGAACAGATCCTTCCAGCTACAGACGGTACCAAAGTTTGTATGGCAGGGGGATCCAGCAGCTCCAAAGCACTCTGGGTTACTCCAGAATGCAGCCATACCAGAATGGGCGGTTACTTCTCTTTAAAATTAAATAAAAAACACCAAAAAGGAGCCACGCTTCACAGGGGCTCCCAGAACAATTTCGGAGCTCGGAGAGACGAGCGCTGAGTCGCTCCGCACCACCAAGTCTCTAGAATCCAATCATTCCTGCTCAAAACAAGACCTCTGCGGCCCAGAGCTGACAGAAAACCCCCTCATTTCCCCCCGTTTTGTGTGTCCCCCCCCAGGAAACACAAGGTAACTGAATGCTTTTTATTACATCTAAAGATTTCTACATAAACAGGTAACATTCAATAGGTAAACCATATTTGTTTGTTTGTTTCGTTTGTTTCCAATGCATATAATAAATATTTTTCACTCGGTAACTTTTATACAAACTGACATTGGTCTACTATACATTTTTAAAAGCCATTTACTGGTTTGGCATGCCGTACGGAAACGAAGAGAAAAGTTTTAAGGCAATGAATGACAGATTTAAATTCATGGAATTAATGGTAATTTTTAATATTCTGCTTATATACATTTTTCCCTTTGTTAATTAAAACAATTAACAGCAGCACTTTCGGGGACCACCAGCAATTTTCCCTTGTTAGAAATCTAAGCTCTGTTAAAAAAAGAAAAAAAAACAACCCAAAAACAAACAAAAAAGGAAGGAAAAAACCAGTTACGCTGACAAAACAAAATCCTTTCTCTGGAAAACGTGCTTAAAACCCTGAAATGTTAAAACTGCCACAAAAGAATCTGTTTCAAAACCACCTTCTTAGCTCTGGGTTGGGAGGCAGGTCCAAGAGAGTCCACTGAACATCTCAACAGTCACCCCGGCCTTGAACGGCTTGTGGAATCCTGGCCACGGAGAGGACGGGACAAGGCTGGAATGGCCGGCCCATCGCCATCATGGCAGCGCCACCAAGTTTTTATCGTGCGGCCTCGGTTCTAATTTAGGGTTGGTTTTCGTCTTTTTGAGGCTCAGTGACACCCTCACGAGCGACTCGAGGCCACTTCCACCCCGCTGCTTGTAGCCGTGCGCGCGCCTAGGCGCACAGGCAGGGCGCCGTGCGTCGGGCGGACGCGCCCGTGCCCGCACCCTGCTCCTCTGGCGGGACAATCGGCGGAAGACCACGGCCTAAGGCTCGCGGAAGCAGCCGGAGCAGCGCCACAGGCCGGGCCGCCCCCGGCGGCTTTCGCGCGTCTCCGGTAACGCGCGAACTAACGGAGATCGAGTTTTGGAGTGAGATCGGCAGGGAACGCGTCGGGAACTCAAGACTGAGACTTCTACCAAGCGATGTTAACTGTGGTCAGAGGCACAGAGAATCGTCAACTATACAGGACACCCCAGCATGGAACAGGAATACTCACAAAGCATACGGATTAATACCACAAAGCGGGGACTTTAGGACGTTCCCGTCCCTTCTTTGTAGAGTAACGAGGTTAATAAAAAAAACCAGCACAACCACCCAATAGAACAGGACAGCGGTGAACTGAGCAGCCTTCCTCCCCTTCAGGGTAATCGGTGAGGAAACGGAAGACGTCATCAGCTGACCTCGCTTTCCAAAGGCTAAAGACAGGCAGAAAGCTGCCGGCTCCGGTGTCACCGGCACGCTCGCCACCGTTCGGTCCGGACGTCAGTTAACAAGATTTTACCACCATCGTCCAAAGCGACAGGAGCTGCTCTTCGGGTCGTCTTTTAACAAGACAGTCAATGGAAAGGTCGCCGGGAAAAACCAGCCGCGAGCTCTCCCGCCTTTCTCCGGGCTTGTTTGAGGAGCCGGGGCCACGGCGCGTTCCCGGTTACACCGACGGCAGTCCTACTCCGGATTTACAAGCGGTATTCCAGCAAAGCCTACGCTCTGAAGTTACCAGGTTAGTTAGTATTCATGACTAAAATGGATGAGATATATTCCTAGTGTAGGTTTAATCACTTCAAAATCAGACTGAGTTTAAAAAATAAGTATTTCCCATTTTCTATCCTTTTATTTTATTTTTTTTTTCTTTTTAACTGACATTTAATAAATTATAAAATTGGTGTATGGTGAAATATATATATCAGCCAGATATGTATGAAATACACATGCATGGGAAAAACTATTTAACTCACTTTTAACTCACACACACAGATCTATAAATACATATATACACACACATATACATATAAACACAAACATTTCTTTTCAAAATTCAAGTCAACTATTTAGTGGCAGAGGGATGCTGTAAAAACACTAAAAACGCTTTTGATGCCACATAATGTGAACCTTTCAAATAACCATACGACTGATCATACAGCAATACCTAATGCTACTTGGATTAAAGACTTTTTTTTCTGATTTTTTTTTCCTTTTTTTCCTTTTTTTTTGTTTTTTTCCTTTTTTTAATCAACGCAAGATTTTTTGAGACAACTTCAATAGGCAAAAGGTGGCCCTTGTCAATGCTCAAAGCAACTAGCTGCAATCAACAGTTCTGGACATTAAAAATTCAGACAAGAATCTGCTAATTTTAGTATTTCTTAACTCTCTTTTCCTGATAAACTTGTTACCTGCACTTTCAACCGGTTATAAAAATATTTTTTTCACACCAGAGGAAATATTTACTCTCTCTGACATGGACTTTGGGACACAAGAGAATCACTTCCTTCCCTCCCCCTTCTCTTACTTTTAAAGAATCTCCTGAAAAACTGCATTCCAGCTATTTACACATTTCACTCTGTAATATGAACGGATCAGCCCAAATGACTCATCAGTTCTAAAATAACAATAAAAAAAAATTTCCTATGTCATGCACAACTTCAGAAAGAAAAAAAAAAAAAAAGAAACCAGGAAGTAAGTATGGCTCAAAGTTCAACGTAAGCGGTATTGAAAAATGAAGGAAATTAAAATCGAAAAAGAGAAAAGTGACTTTTGAAACCCACTACCCTACGAGACTTCAATACTTGGAGCACACGAGCTACACGGTGGGGCTTTTTTTATTGGGTTGGTTGGGCTTTTTTTTGGTTTAAAAGACTCACACTGAACATTTAATATTAATTTTGATGAAGGCGAACGCTGAAAACAGGGTGCCAAGACTATTCTCAGCCGCACAAACCATGCAATAGCGTGGTGGTATTTTCTGTTTTCTGCCTTTTTGGTGGCTTTTTTGGTTTTTTTTTAAAGCAGAAATTTGATCTACTGCAGCTCAAAGTAGGTTTGTCCAGACAGAAGAAGAGGCCGTTTATACACGCATGGCTAACTCGAAAAGCACAAGCAGTTCCACAAATTTCAAAGTGACACATGCTTAATATTCTGCTGATTAGGATCTGAAGTTACTTTCAAAAGGTTTCACAGTAAGAAACAAAACCCTACAGTCCGATGTGACGATGTTTTTTAGTTGGGCTTAGTTAGATCCTCTCCAAATCCTCCATCTTGTCCCACAGAAGCACGGCCAAGTTTAATTCCTCAGCCTGAGATTTTAGCAAGCCTGGCCCTCAGGAATAATCGGTGTGTTAATGAGCTTGTGCAACATGCTTGAGTAAAGCACGGAATTAAAAAATAACCAAACAACCCCAAACAAAATCAGCTGAATAAAGGGGTCACACAGAACCAGAAATGACCAAAAAAAAAAAAAATCCTGAAAAAACCAAACCCACTCCCGAAAGGCTCTGTCCTGCAAAGAGAAGGGATGCTGGGGAACAGTCTGGGTAGGGTTTAGTCCACTCTAAGTACAATAACATCTGTGCTAAATATGGGATGGGGGAATTACATTCCACCACCAAAGGTAAAGGTCTCCAAGAGGAGACAAAACCTTCTCGAACGTTTGAACTTTAAAAGTTCAGTTCCTTTCCTGTTTCTGTTACTGTGAAGAAAATAACGCCATTTGTGTCCAAACTAGGGGGGGAGGAAAACAAAAGTAACTCACATGACAAATGCACAGGTGTAAAATCTTCGGCATCCATAAAAATGAACTGAAGCTTCTTGGTTTTGTTAATTAATTTTTTTTTTTTCTGTTTTGTGTGTTTTTGTTTTTTTTCTTATTTTCACCAGTGAGGCCATCTTAGGTTTATATACAAAAGTAAAACTGAAAATATACTTTTGTTCTCTGTACACATAAATTTTTTTTTCCCCTAAAAAAGGAAAAAAAAACCCCTTGTCTATGTTTCTAACATAAAGTAAAACCAAGCACAACGATTTCTTCCGACGAGTTCTTTTACTCCAAGAAAAAATAAAATAAAATAAAATAAATCAGTCCAAGGAAATAATGTCTGGTATGATACCAAAGATAGACGCCGTGTCCGTGCTGCTCCTACTTGCAACTGGATGACCATGATTCTCTCGCAGGCTGTTGGAGGAAACAAGACTGCTGTTACTGCCACTATTGCTACCGTTTGTGGCCGGCAGAGAACTGCTTCCTCCTGCATTTAGCTGATCGAGAAACATCTGAGATGAAGTGTATGGGAAAAAACGAGAGTGTAAAAGTTCTTGATCATCTGATGCGGAAACTGCCGCGGCTGCAGCGGCAAGAAGGGATGTGTTGTAATGCTGGGGGGGGAAAAACAACATTTTCAAGTTACATTTCAGACACCAGAGTTTTGATTCAGACCAGCAAAAAAAAAAAAAAAAAGGTATTTTGTAAAGCTAAAGCTCTGACAGCTTCTGGATCTCACACCAGCTCGTCTACTCCAAGCTTTCTGTAAGGTAAGTCGACCGTTGCAGTCAACTTTTTTTTTACGTCTGCAGCCCCTCACTTCGGAAGCCAAAAGAAATTGGAAACACTAATATTAGCAAAAGCAAACACCAGAAAGGCGACAGGATCGCAAAACCCCCAAACCAGTAAGAAACAGCGAAGAAGCAGCACTCTTTTCCCTCTTGAAAAAAAAAAAAATTCCCTGGCGGAAAAATCCCCTCAGATTCAAAGAAACATTTGGCCATCCCTCTCCCCCTCTGCTCAAAAGTCACAGACCACCCCGAGCTGGTGAAAACTACGTGCTACTCATCACTGCTGGCAGAGGAAAGCAAACTTCTGTGAAAAAGGCATTTAGGAATGCCCCTCTTAGTCCCCTCAGATGGCAGTGAGGGCTGTCCCCAGTTATACTCACTGCTGGGTGGTCCCTGAAAGGCAAGAACTTTGGCTCTCAAGAATCAGATTTTAAATGTAATTTCTCTTGTAGGGTAATTTTGCTCCGGATGTTTCTTTCCGCTACGATAAAATACACACGAGGGCTATTCTGTCTTGTTCCCCAACATTTATGCGCTGGTATAATTATGTCTTATCAGTGTAGCATCAGATTTCTGCACTAATTGAGAATAATTCCTGCATTTACGTTTCACTGAATATCCAGATAGCTTTTCTGAATCCAAATTCCACAGTGGAGGCTCTGGTTTTAACTATGATACGAAAGTATCCCTCTAGAGTTAGTTTAACCCTTCTACCTGAGATTGCAGAAAAGAGAGGAAGGGACAAAGGGCAGCTGAGCCACCCCAGTCCCCTTCTTTTCTTGGAGGCACAGGAGGAACAGCGACCGAGTGGGAGGACTTGTCAACCCAGATTCCTTTTGAGAACGACCTGCTCAGTTCCCAAAACTGGAGGAGCCGGCCCCAATCCAGCCCATCACAGTAAGCACTTACAGAAAGGCGGCAAATCTGCTACGAACAGGCCTCAGAAACACCAAAGAGCTGCTGCCCCCGACTCTCTGAATTGTGTAAAGGACGGTCGGGAGTCCCCGCGGTGGGGCCCAGCTCTGTCAAGAGGCCCAAGTCAGACCTCCGGATGGAAATTCTAAGGAGGTGGCCGGCGGGCCTTCAGCCACGGCCGAGGGGCGCTCCACAGTCGAGCGGCTGACTGAGCTTGACCCTTGGCACCTGAAAAGTTTCCCTTTTCTTATGCCTCATCCCACAGCCCTACCGAGACAACGCTGCTGCTTGGTCCCACTTTCTGTGCGTGTAAAACAAAGGCGAGCCTGCCTGCATTTCCACCTGCATCACACCCCTGCTCCCTCCTCGCCTCTACCGCCAACGCCACCAAGTCCTGCTCAGAAAAGAGTATCTGCCATACGACTCGATCGTCCTCGACTCACCTGATTGTCTCCTGACAGGAAAGGGAAGAAATCTAAACCTGGGAAGAGCCAAAGAAAAAAAATAAAAAAAATCAGCTTCTCAAAACAAAGCAGCCCCTCCTCATTTTCCCACCGTTTATTCTGAAACAAAACCAGCGTAACGCCCACGACAGTTCAGATTCTCTTCACTGCCAGAGCTTGAAAAACATCAACCTTTTAAAACCTCAAGATAAGCATCTAAATTTTCTCTTTTTTTAACCTCTTAAAACTTTAAGACATTAATCTAAATTTTCTTTTTTTTTTTTCCAACCTTTTAAAACTTTAAGATATTAATCTACATTTTCATCTTTTTTCAACCTTTTAAAATCTTAAGATATTAATCTAAATTTTCATGTTTCGTCAACCTTTTAAAACCTTAAGATATTAATCTAAATTTTCATTCTTTTTCCAACCTTTTAAAACTTTAAGATATTAATCTACATTTCCATCTTTTTTCAACCTTTTAAAATCTTAAGATACTAATCGAAATTTTCTTATTTTTGAGCCTTTTAAAATCTTAAGATATTAATCTAAATTTTGATTCTTTGCCAATGTTTTAAAACCTTAAGGTATTGATCTAAACTTTTTTTTTTATTCAAACTTTTCAAGCCTCAAGATATTAACCTAAATTTTATTTTCTTCAACCTTTTAAAACCTTAAGATATTAAACTAAATTTTGTGAGGTTTTTTGTTGGTTTTGGTTTTTCACTGGGGTTTCTTTTCTCTTTTTTCTTTTTTAATACCATCTCATCCTCTGTGGAGGCCAAATAATATTTTGCACTCCTGGCTTGCCAAAGGGCTGCATGTTTAAATCCTTTTCCAACTGTTGTTACTGCTGGGAGAGGTGTCCTTTACAGCTACAGACAGTCAGAAGCTCACCTTGCAAGTCATAAGGCATAGGTGTCATGTGGAATGGGTGCCTGTAGTCTTGGATAAGCGATGTATTAATGTAGCTGGTGTCAACTGCAGGAAGGCTCGGTGTTCTTGACACAGGAGATGCTTGATGGGGTAAATTCAAGATGCTGGAAGAAACAAAAGGTTTGTTACAAGGGTAAAAGAGCAGCACTTGAAGATTTCTATTGCTGCCCCATGAAAGTTACGGCTATTTTCAAATTTAATACAATCTCAACCTCTCAATCCACACGATGAACTTTGGGACAGGCGTGCGGTAACAGCTTCCCCACAAGGCTACAGTGGCCTCAGGGAGGCTGTAGGGACCGGAAGGGGGTTGGGGGTAAAAGGTGGAAGAGTCACGGGCATCACACATTTCCCAAGCTGGCTTCTCACATTTTATCAGGAAAGTTAATTTAGGCCAAGATAGTTGAAATTTAGTAAAATAAAAAAGAAAAGTTCGGTCTCAAATAGCAGAACTTGGTGACTCTGGCTACAAACAGTACTGGGATCTCTGAGACATTCCAAATACTCCTAATGGGATATTGAACCCCCCAAAACCGTACAAATCTCTGTAACAACACAACATTTATACTCTACGAGGTAAATAGCAAAGGAAGACACTCAAAAAGGTCTTGAGGACTTTGAAGTGACCACCGAGTCATTTCCATTACTGGAGTTGTAATCACTTCAACAAGAGGAACCCTTGGGTTTAGCCTCAGCTCTCAGCCCTGCACGTTTCTGTAAAGAGGGTGCCATTAACAGCTTGGCTCCTGGGTGTAACCTGGTTATTCTGGCAGTCTTTATTACTGGGTGACTGGCAGTAATCACCAGCAAGCCCCACACACTCCCATGCCACACCCACAGTTCTCGTTGCCTGCTCTCTCCACATCTGCTGCATTTACATTTCTCCATGGAAAGAAAATACTTCCAGATTTGCAAAAAATGTACTTCTAAGCCTTCTGCACCATTTTATACTCATTTTCACAAGTACAAACAAAAAAAACTGTATCATGCTACATGCTTAACAACTCAAAAGTTGTTATTTGAATCTTCTCAGGCCTTGTGACCTGAGCTCAAATCCATTTGATAAGCTACTAAATCAGGACAGAAACAAAATACAGAACTTTCTAGACACAGTTTCTCTTGAAATTTATTACTACTCTCCATGGTGAGTACGTTCTCTCTGCATTGGCTTGTATATTTTATCCTCACCCTTTATTATTTAACGGTGATGCTGGAGATATGGAAGGACAGCTTCTCTTTGCAGATGGTTCTTCCTCCTCTTCATCTGATGAGCTGTCAATGGTTAAATCAATCACTTCTACCTTCTTATTTTTATTGGACTGTTGGTGAGAAGACACCTGATGATCCAAGGAAGAGCTTATGCATCCTAGACAGAGTAAGTCAACATTATAAGCTGTAGCTTACAACAACACTATAATCATCATAACATCACAGCTTAAAATAGAGTTACTTTATTATATTTATTTTATTATATTTATACTTTATTATATTTACATTATTTATAAATAAAACTTACAACTTAAAATAAAAGACAAGAAAAGGGCATAACGTTGGTAACAACTTAAAAACCCCATCAGCCCCAAAGAGGTGCAATCAGGTAATCTCAAGTAATCTTTCTCACAAATGATCAGTAAAAGCTACAAACACATGTGCAAAAGTGAGCATTTTGAAAAGTTGAAGTTAAATATTTAATTCCAACACTCTGACACGCAGTCCAGCCGCCCCAAAACACGACTCACCGTCCACTCCGTTGTAAGACGCGGTTACTTCCTGCACCTCCTTCTTCGATCTCATGGGAGCCCACGACCCGTCCTCCTTAAACTGAATTTCATCACAGTCTGTACAATACTTCAGGATTTCCATGAACAACCTGTCAATCAAAACCATTTAATATCAGTCCTCGAAAAGACCTTAACTCCTTTTTCTTCCTCCAGTGTCTTTATCGGTCAGTGGACGTTAGAACTGGTGTTTAGAAAGAGTCAAAAGCTCTTGTTGTTCCACTCTATTCTCTTCTGTTTCCTTAATAAAGCGGAATCAGTGAAAAGTTAAAATATTATCTAAAATAAAAATCTGCTCATTCACTTAAAAGGATTTCAAGAGTGGAATCCTGCAGAGCTCATGACATAGAACTCTCTGCTTCCCTGAACGAAGGAAGAACATGAATCAGAATTAAAAAAATATAATCTCCTTCTTACTCATGTTTAACAATATTTAACTGAGGAAGCCGCATCTTAACGGAGTCCAGGGACTAGTATTTCCCTGAAATCTCTTTATAGGCAAAAAACTTCCAAACAAAAGCTGAGCATGGGAATCTAAACTTACAGCCTCTTCTCCTAGCTGAGCCTCCTAAAATTTTTAGGAACCTGCCACCACATCACTCCCTGGGGGAATTCCAGCTTTTGACCGGGACTATTCACGTAGCTCTGCGTAGGAAAGGGCTGTGCTTTAATTAGTGAGGAAGTTCACTCTTTCCCAGATTGAAATATTTGCTAGAAATACCACTAGAGCATCCCAAGGAGAAGGTTATCACCTCATCTCCAACATCCACACCTGGCAACACGAAAAGAAATAAGGAAAATGCAGTGTTTTAATGACTACTACTCCTAGTTTTTACTATTTGAGGCTGAAAATGAGAAGGAGCCCCACAGTTCTTTGATCCAAGACAGAGGACCCCAAAGAATCTTCTGTTTCACTGGCAGGTCACCAAAACAAAGCACATACTCATTAAAAAAAAGACTCAGTCATCTGGGAAGTGCTTTTCTGAGGTTCTCTTTGTTCCAGGGTTTTCCATTTTGCTTTTTGGGCTTTCGTTTGATTTGACATTTTTGTTTATTGGGAGTTATCTGTGGGTTTTTCTTGAGTAAAAAACACTCTGAGAATCTTCTCAGAAGACTCTAGTTGTATTTTTACCTTAATCACATTTTGGAAAGGAGATTCCCATCTAAGGAATTAAAATGCAAACCCAGGAATACATAACTTGGCATTTCCACATGGAGACCAACACAAAATTTCTTTATTTTCAGGTCTTACAGGTGGGCAGAACCAGGGAATAAATCTCTATATCACTTCCTATATACAGCAACTTCCCGAGCGTGGAATTGTACATGGAATTATACATGGAATAAAAGAGGGAGGCATTTCTTTGGTCTAACACGAATATCTGCTATCGACTATGCCAGATTTGGTTGAAAAAAAAAAGACAACCTGTGCTGTATTCACCTAGCACTATGAATAGTGAAAAAATAAATAAATCCCAACCCACAACCATTTTAGAGAGGGTAGCTCAAAGATGTACCTAGGATTGGAAGGAACAGCTTTCTTATTATTAACTTGAACAGTTTAACGACCGCAATTCTCCCAGAATACTGAACAAAGAGGCACCTGGTTAGAAATCCTTCACCACCAGCAAGGATATTAAATGATGGAGTAACTTCAAACAGGTCACAGGCAGAGAAGCAAGATTTGGGGGCACTGTCTGCTGTGCAGCACAAGATCAGTAAGCGGGGAGCGTGATTTTGGTTCGTTTTGATTGCAGTTGTACTCACCCATCGATAATGAGGTGCTCATAGGGAGCCTTCTTGTCACAGACGGGGCAAACCCAGGTCGGTTTCTTCTCATTCATTTGAATATAGAGAGTGGCATCAAAACACTGCAGGTGTGAACAAGTGAGGGCCCTGCAGGGTATAGTTAGCCGCATCTTACCAAGCTTTAAGAAAAAAAAAAGAACACAAGATTATATTATCTTGGTATTAAATGAACAAACAGGATTTTTCTGCCTGAAAAGAGACAGAGACAGGTTGAGTTTTACTCCAGAAGGAGCTCTGACAAATCTGAGTTTGGATTAAAATACATGCCACGTACACCGTTCCCTTCTTCCTGTAGGCTTGGTGAAAGCATAAAAGAAAAAAGCTACCCCAAAATCACATTTTAACTCCATTTGATCAAGAAATCTGAAGACTGCATCCTTCCATATTCCCCTAGGAGAGCGCACTGAGCACCCCTGCCATACCAGCATCCTGGACAAACCACAAGAATTCTTCTTCGTTAGTACTGGACAAGGTGATGACCACGGGTCAGTGCTCTCCCACCCACCCAGAGCTGAAGAGTGTGCTGGAGCTGCCGGCCGCAGCTGTGTCACCAGGGCACCGCCAGAACCACCGGTTTAACTTCACAGGCACAGAAGCAGCGTATAGAAAATACGTTTGCAGGACTACGGAGCATTTCCTGACGTGTTTCTCTAACTCCATCATTTTCACGACTTTCTCCAAAGAAAGTGACCACTCACAAAACAAGTCATAGCTGTTAACTATTAAGAAACTCTTTTATACTCCTCCCGCTGTGGTACCACCACTGCTGTGTACACAGTTGTGAGCCACCCTGAAATGCCAATGACACTTTCTTGTGTAAAATACAACCAGCTGACTGTCCCCTGCAGCACCATCACATCTCTTCAAGGCTACAAAAGGGGCTGAAAAGATATGAACCTGTTGGAGCGGGGCCAGAGGAGCCCCAGCAATGCTGGGAGGGCTGGAACCCTCTGCTGGGAGGCCAGGCTGGGACAGTTGGGCTTGGGCAGCCTGGAGAAGAGAAGGCTCCAGGGAGACCTTCTGGGGGCCTGTCAGGGCTTCCAGGGGCCTGGCAGAGAGATGGGGACAGACTTTGGAGCAGGGCCTGTTGGGACAGGACAAGGGGGGATGGGTTGAAACTCCAAGAGGGAGATTTCGAGTGGAGAGAAGGGAGAAATTGTTGGTGCTGAGGGTGGTGAGAGCCTGGCCCAGGTTGCCCCGAGGGGTGGTCACTGCCCCCTCCCTGGAACCATTGTAGAACAGGAATTTCTTAGTTTGGATTCAATAAATCAACACTAACCCTGACTATAAAACATTAACATCTGATTATATAGAATGCAAAATTGGTTAGGCAGTCAAAGGCATTTCAAACTCATCTGAAATAGAAGTTCCCTCTTCTCAAACAAAACCCAAGTAGTATTTTTTGTCTCAATGCGCTTATGCTGCAGTTTAGGAGGAGCTTTAATTGACCACACTAAAAGTAATAAGTAAGAACGTCTAAAGGAGCTTTTCCCACATTCAAAACTAATAGAACAGTTATTTATTAAGAACTATTTATACAGAGTATTTCGAAGTTCTACCTATTTGACTGAAACATACCCCACACCTCATGAGAAAACCTTCAGCCGATTGTGGCAGAGGCGAGTGGGAGGCACCGCTTTGAGCCCGGCTTAAGCAAGCCCGGCGGTCATGCGTACTGAGCCTCAGCAGTACAAGACGGGTGCCACAGGATGGCACTCAATCTCAGAACATCAGAAAACTAAAAACAGTATCAAGAACAAAGGCTCTACTCCCCGGCCACTACTTCCTCCATGATGCTTTTTTATTTATTATTTTTTTTCTCGCATCCCCCGTAAGCAGAAATCCCTCCGGCCCGTTCACTGCAAATTCACAGCTCGACTGCAGGATCTTGCTTATTTTTCTCCCCCTCTGGCTCTCAGTCACTGCCACAAAACTCCCCACCAGATGGGAGGGGAGCAGAGAACCCCCCTGGGGAGGCTGCAGCAATGGTGCCGGGGAGCTCAGACGGCGGGAGGTGCTGGCTGTGCCATGTGGTTGGCACCCCCTCCTCCCAAATCCATGACCAAGCACATTATTTCTATCACATCACCAACCTCCAACAAAGCAAGGCCCCCTGATCCACGTCTGCTACGAATTCTTCTCTCCCAGATGGTAGGCCAATGGCTCATTTGTCTTTTGGGCACAGTAAGAGTCTCCCAGCTCGGGGAGGATCAAGAGTTAAGGGTACCAGGGATAAAACCCGGACAGTTCTATGTGATGCAAAACGAAAACGAGGAAGGTGGAAGACACGGAAATACTTGGTCTCCTGAGTGAAAATGCAGATTTAAACCAGCAACATTTTCACAAGCTTTTGGAATAAAAACCCGTGTCTCTAATTTCGCCTCAGCGGTCGGATTTGACCGAAGCCACCCGCGCCCGGGCAGAATCAGCGTGCTGAGCGTTAACAAGGCGATGTCTCCTTTCTCATTTTTTGGCACCGAACCTCCCAGATCAGCTGGGCCTTCCTGCCCAAGCTGTGTCAGAACCGACAAAGGACGAGGTCATAAAAGAAGAGACGCATCCCAACTTTGGCAAAATCGCGTTACCGTTGCGATTCGTGCCGGTCGGCAGCCAAAGGAACGCTGCATTCGTTGCTTTTACAACCACACAAAGCGTTGCCATCTTTTCCCGTGCTAAAAAAATGCACCCAAATCAGGAGTTCAAGCTTTGTAAACAAAGCTGTAAAACCTACAGTAAAAGCCTAGATTTGGAATTTTTCTTCGGCTAAATATTTGCTCCGGCTGCAGAGCCTGAGGATTTATTTATTTTTATTTCAGCAGGAAAAAAAAAAAAAAAAAGGAGGGGAAAAAAAAAAAAAAGACCATGAATCCAAGTGTCTTCCTGAAATACAGGCTCAGTCCAGCCCCATTTGCCTGCTGCATCTTGGAGAGATTCAGCCAATAGTTAAGGACAGCTTTTGCTCCGTGCTCCCCGCTCTCGGAGGGAGAGGAGGCCTCTGTGCTAAAAAAAGCTCCGCAGCGATCCAAAACAAACGCAGAGGAAGCTGCCTCGCTCTCCGCTCTTTTGAGGGCAAAATAGAGGTGAGAAAGCCAAAACCTGCCACTCCCCCACCCCAGATACACAATTCCATTTATTTTATTGAGAGAGAGAATCGCATCCTCCGCAAATCAGATGGGAGAACAGCATCTTCGTGGTAACAGAGCTGAGGATGCAGCCCTCTTGAATTTTTGGTTGTGCTGTTGGGAGACCAAATCAGCATTTTCAGGGCGTGCCTTCAAAGCACACATTGTCTATTGGAGTATTTGAAAGTAAGCACAAAATATCTACCCGAAAAAATTCTGCCTGAGCCAAAGGCTTACGCATTAGCAAGTAAAAATATGGAGGTTATAATAAATTTCCTGAGGATAGTCTGAATTGTGCTAATAGTCTTTTTATTCAGGCTGAAAGGTGCAGCCTCTGTCCCAAGGAGCTTTTGCAATGATGGATTATTCCAAGGGCTACAGTGAAATCAGTGCTGAATGAGGAACATACTGGGGAAAAAAAAGTCATGTGTGTGCATTTTGTAGACGTTATTAAAATGACAGAGACAAATATGCTCCAAATAAGGTGCCACAGGCTTTGTTTCGTATGTCTATCAGAAAAAAAAAACAAAAAAGAAGTGCATTTTAAAGAGGAAATACTGATAAAGGTAGGATTTCTGAAGAGCTACCGATCGCTGTTTTGGTTTTAACCCCAGGATTCTCAGAAAGCAAAATAAAATTTACTATCGTCAGGTACTAGCAAACTTGAGTCCTAAATGCAGTATTGTAGAGGATATTCCCACTCTAATTCTAACTCATCAAGGAAAGAAAAATAAAATGCATCTAGAAGCACTGCAGAAAAACCTTTATCAGCGACAGAGGCAACCAGGACAAGCAGCAGTGTCAGAATCAAGCACAAGTGAAGTAACGACCGGTGATTCCAGCAGACGTGTGAAGATGAGTTCACAATCATGAATTAATACACAGGCTTTTCTAAACTTTTACAGGTGTTTAACTTCTACTAAAGGATTCCTACCTGCGTTAATTTGAGGTGGTAAGAATATTGTTCCTTAAGAACGACAGAAAAACCCAACGGGACTATCCTTGTGCTTTCTAAAATAACAAAGTACTAAGAGCACAAGAAAAATTTGACTAAAACAACTCAGTAAAATAAGCTGCCAGGTGCGGACTCAAAACACTTGAACCTTCCAAATCTACAGCAGTTTTGACAGGACACACAAATTCACAGGTTTATATTATTGGTCACGAGGTTCTAAGTTCACAGACGAGGATTTTCTTTTGGAAATGCAATCTCTGTATCTTTCTTACTGATGAGTTTTATCTTCCTTATAAATCTGTCACAGTTTAATTAGCATCAATGTCGATACAGAGAAAGGCTTAAGACTGAAGGTCATGCAAATACCACATTTAAAGATTGACAATAACTTCATACACACATAAAAAGTAACCACACCATCAATTGCGTTTTTTACGAAGCAAAGCTTATCTATCTAAAAATTTACAGAGGTAGAGCTTCAAGAACCTATTTAATCACTTGAGAAATAAGTTTCAATTTTGCAATAATAAAATCATTTAAAAACTGAAAATGTTATGTCAAGCTTGAGCAGACTGAGCCAAACCAGGAAATCGTTGTTTCTTTCTTGAAAAGAGGTAAAAAAGTTATACTGCAATAACGATACCGCCTCAATCAACACAGACAGCAAGTCTCCTGAAGGGGAATGGTACTTGAAACAAGAGCACTTGGCCCCAAAGATTTTAAAATTGCACATAATGTTAATATTTTTCAGTTTACCAATGACAGCATAATCCCAGATGCTTATTTCTGCATCTGCTTGGTTAAAAAACAATGAGTAGGTCAAGATATTGTAAGTCTCTGTCACTTCCACACTCACTGGAACTACTCTCCCACTCGAAATTTGGAACAAGGGTTGTTCGAACAACCTCCAGGACACTGCTTCGTTTGTCATGTGGGATTATTAAACACTCCAAGTGTACACACACATCTGAACAACCCCAGTTAAAAGATGCTCGACTCTTTGACTGCAGATGCTGGCTGAAGAGCTGGTTTTAATCATCTGATTCACCCACCTGACCACTGAGAGTGGTTTCAATCACACTCCAGGAGTCCAACTGCACACTCAGGTGATCTACTGGCAGATTTCAATGTAGGCTTACATGAAATTTTGAATAGTGTCTGAAAATTAATGGAATGCTCATTTTCTCAGGGCTGTATCACACACTCGAGCACAGTAGCACTGGATCCTATCCCCACAATGCTAACACCCAGGTAAACACAACCTAACCAAATACACATCCCACGACAGCCATTTCTGGACCAGAATCAGTTTTGAGCGAATAGAGAAAAAAAAAATAAAAATAAAACCAACTTACTGGACAAAGAAGAGAAACTCTTAAGCTTGTTGTTGCTATTTCACTGTCTGGATCAGCAGTCAGTTTCTCTTTAACTGTTATTTGAAAGAAAAAAAAAAGGGGGGTTATTTTACAGATGATTTAAAACACAAATTAGACAACAGAGAAACGAAACGAGCCTGGAGCTGTCTGCTAAACTCCCAGTTTGCCACAGCTACCGGAAGCAGGCAGCAGTGACCATTGTTTCTGACTCCCACAATGAACATGTAACGTAAGGAGTCTTTAGAAAGGTCATAAACAATGAGGTTTAAGAAAGCAGAAAGCGGACAAAACTCATCTTAAACTAAAAATGTATTTATGCAGAGCTGTCTCTTTTCATAGACGTGCAACTTTGTACTCGACTGTTACTTAAAATCTCGCGGCAAGATGAGCCACATTGACTTGACGGGTAATTTCAAGCACATTAAAAACAAAGACGTGAGTAACTCTCGCAAGGACAAGCACCGCTGTAACCCTCTGAAATACTCATCAAGCCATCCTGTGATTTAAAACTGAACAGCAAATGGAGAAATAGGGAACGAGAAAAGGACAAAATCTGAGTTCTAAAGAACTGTAATGAACTATTAGCACTACAGGTGGCTTTCATCTCTACCCAGCCTCTACTTTGACTTCGAAGGACTGGTTTATAAGCAGTTACTGGTTAGAAGAAGTCAGATCCATGTTCTTCGGGCTCTCTGAACCAGACCTGCACCCTCAGTCTCACCTTGTAGACTCAGAGCTGGTGCCACCTGGAAAATCTCTAGATTTTGAGGCATTTAAACCAGCACAAGCTACCCTGGCTCTGCAGCATTTACTGGGGAGCTCATTTCCTCCCTTTCGGAGAAGGTCCCATGTTGTGTACAACACACGTTATCTGAGCGCTAAAGGGGATGACCAACAGCTGTCAGGTGTTGGGAGTTTCACCCTCTCCCTGAAAAAGAAACACTCAGGCAGTTTTTGCTTATACTGTTACACCAACTAACACCGCCACCTCCTTGGGAGAGAAAACAATACAGCAGCAAACCTCACGCTTCAACTGGAAGGGGGTTGGGAGGAGCGCTGTGCCGGAGAGGCTCTCTCCAGGAGCTCACTCCACAGCACCACGACCGAGGAACAAAAACGGTGCTGACGGAGCCCTTCCTCCAGCACGTCAGCCGCCAGGTTCAGGATCAGGCATTCAGGTCAGCTCGCTCTAGGTACTGAATTACCAGTTAACTCTGTAAATACAGTTGTTCTGTCCCGAAGAAACAAAGCCAGTATGGCTGAACTGAAAAGAGATTCTCTTGCATTTTTCCCTTCCCAGTGTCCACAGGGTTCCTGGACCGGCTCCTAGTACAAACAAAGGCCTCTGAGTCTTTGAATTGGAACTGAATACAAAGAACACCACTATCAGATTCTCAAACCCCAGAGAATTGTAGGAAGTCCAAACCTCGGTCAGTACAGTCCTATTTCAAATCTCCTTTTACAAAAGCAGTTTGTCCTTTTTGAAACCAAGCAGCACAACCAGACGTACTTAGCGCTCTAGAATGGTCGGGGTTCCGGATTCCTTTTGCTCGCAACCTCTGCAGTAAGACGGTGGAGGACAGCTGCTTGACAAGGTAGACTGCCATGGAATAGTTCTAGAAAAAGCAATAAAAGAGCAAAATCAAAGCCGGTTTAACCAAAAGGCAGCCTGGATTTTGTGTGATTTGTTAGGTGCTTACAGGGCACTGTGCTTCCAGAGCAGCTACGAGACTTTAGACAGCAACGGTTTCAGACTAGAGAAAAGCCACCGTGCTTCAGAAAGTCCCCAGGGCTGGAGTTCTAGAGATGCAACAGAAGTGATTTCCCGCTTTGCTGAGATGAGATTTAGCTGCAAACTAATTGAAGCAGCATTTCACACATTTTCGGAAGTTTTACATCTAACTTAGGACACGCAGCCTACAGTCCATGTAAGAAAGAAATTTCACATCAACAAAAGCAGCTACTGCCATCGTGGCAATACATTTCAGGGAAGCTGTCAGGTGAAATTTGATCAAAAACTTCTTTTTTTTTTTTTTTAATAAAAGCTTATTTCATTTTCAAAACACGCAAATCAGCAGTGATGCCTCTTCTAAAGCAATACATTAAAAGATGCATCCCCTGCAGTATTTCCTACAGAGTCTGGAAGCACCATGCAACTTTTTCTCCTTTTCCTCTGCTCAACTTTCTTTTTCTCCTTTTCCTCTGCTCAACTTTCTTTTTCTCACCCTCCTGCACTCGCTGTCTATGAAGTGCTGCCTTCCCTGCCAAAGCTCACCAGAAGTAGGGCGGTTAGAGTTCAAGAGTTGATTCAGCAGGGCCAAGACACACTCCCAAGTGAATCTCACCAGAGCAGGTAAGAAGTCACTGCTGTCAACTGTCTGTCCTCCCCCTGGGGAAGAGGTTAGATCACTTCCCCCCATTCAAGTTCCTTGAGGGTGGCAGCAAAAAGCCAGGGATGCTCCCTTCTGCCTCTACTGAAAATAATCTGGCACACAAGCAGGTCAGATGTTGAGCTCACCTCGACTCTGCCGGCTGCCCTGAAAGCTGGTGAGCCTTTCCTCCAGGGGCCAGCAGTGGCAGAGTGCTCCTCCTGGCATCGTGAACTGGTTTCAACCCACAGCCTGAGATTTCTGACGCTCTCCTTTTCTTTGTAAGTTACTCACAAAACCAGGTAGTAACTGTCTTTCTCAAAATATTATTTTCTTTCTCAAAACGTGATATTATACTGTGCATCCATCAACAACACCCTTCTTTCTCCTCCCCCAGCCCCAAACTGGAAAGGACAAAATTTGTGGTTTCCCATTAGGATACATCACTGACTTTTTGATATAAACAGTATTTGCTAAACCTGCAGCTGCACTCGCACCCGTTAAATTGAAAAATGAAAGGCTTCCCTCAGCAACCGCCATGTGTGTTGCCACTAACAAAACAAAACAAAATCCACACAACTGTGACATCCACCATCCTTTAAGATGTCACCAGAATCCAAAGATGGGATTTCAGTTATATATCTTCCCATAAAATCACATCATTTGAAACAGCATCAGGAACACCACATTTGAAATATTTTATTCTTCCGACGAATGCTTCTCACATCGTTAAAAACCACTACTGCTTTAACTTGTTTGTTTAATGCCTCAATTAGTATAGAAGTTAGAAAAACGCTAATTAACATGGTGAAATTATTTACCGACAGCTTGAATCTACAAAGCTAGGAACTTGCCCAAGGCAGCTTGTACAGAAGGCTCTTGAAACAGATTGTGTAAAAATCACAACGATGACTTGAGGAAAGGTAGAGTGCACCAGTTGAGACACGCACCCGGCTCTTGAGGGAACGGGAGCAGAGGAATTCAAATTTTCCACTGAACAGGCACATCCAAACAGAAAAGAATTCCTCACATTTAACCGCCGAGGTCTCAAACAATTGCTTTAGGAAGCTCGACGTCGTGTGAGCGGGGAAGCTCTGCCTGGTATCTAATTCTCATGAAGTACACAAAGAATTTGCCGCTCTCTTTGGTTTTGCGTGGTTAAAAGTTACACAACATGGGCTTCAGAACCGAAATATCTGGGAAGCCTGAGAAATTACCTCCTTCACAAGAGACTAGCTCAGAATCCACAAAGACTTGTGACATAGTCTAATATTCTGTGATATCTTTCCCCTAAATCCTCACCGGTATTCTTAAGCAAAAGTGCCGCGCTGGATTCAGAGCCCTAACTGGGATTCATCACCTTGCACACAGGCACTCAACCAAAGCACGTTCATTTGTAAATGCTTATTTCTGATACCTGCAGCTCTCATTAGAGAAAAGGAGGGATTAAAAGAGGAAAAATTAAATAAAAATTAAATAAAATAAATAAAATCACACATGCAGCCATCATTTATTCTATCATCTGAATGGAGGCTGCTTTGTCCTCCACAAGAAATCTCTCATGAAATCCCATCGCGGTGGTTTATAACCGGCTATTGCGCACGATCGGGCTGGAAGCATTTTTTCCGCGCTGGTTCAGGAATCCTGGGCTTTGACGTTGACGAATTCTTGGACACGGTTTCATCTCAGGGGCAATTCTTGGGATTTCTATAAAAAAGGATGGTGGTCGCAATGGCGAAGCCACCGGTTTCCAAGTAGGTGTTGGCTCTGTAATGTGTTATCTAGGAGGATTTTTGCTGTCAGTGAAAGCACCGCACTAATTCGTGGGTTCATTTATCCAAGGAACCTTTTGCAGTGTGTTCCAGATTTAAGCAGTCCAGTGGTATTATCAAGCTGCTGATGTTCCAACTGTAACATTCTCCTCACAGATATAAAAAAGTAATAGAAACGTGATTTCTTAAATATTAAGAATAAGGCCACCAGCTGTGAGAACAGAAAGTGCTGAGAAGTACAAGTGCCAGCACAGAAGGAACCGGCCTCCAGTTGCCCCAGGGGAGGTTCAGGTTGGAGCTGAGGAACAATTTGTTCCTCTCCACGGTTGTCCAGGCCTGTGCCAGGCTGCCCAGGGCAGGGCTGGAGTCCCCCTGATCCCTGGAGGGGTTTCCAAGGCGTGGAGCTGTGGTGCTGAGGGACAGGGCTCAGTGGTGCCCTGGCAGGGATGGGGCAGCGCTGGGACTCCAGGAGCTGAAACGTCTCTTCCAAGCAGAACAATTCTATGATTCAAAATGTAAAAAACGTGAGTGAACTTTCCCAGGCCCTGCCAAGTTGCTGTGATTTGCGTCCATGCTTCCCACGATAAAAGACCACCCTGCGCCGAATGTCACAGGCTAGTTCCAAGCTGAAGCCAAGCTTAAGGTTTGTCAAGTCCCTAAAATCAGGCTTGAAGTCTAAAGTTAAGCTGAATAAAAAAATGTTTTACAGCATCTGTTGGTCTTATTATCTGGGCCCTCAGTGAGTCACAAAGACAGGTGGGTGGGGGTGAAGAGGTTGAGATCACACTACAAACTGTGAAGGCCACCGATCTGTGGGAGTATGTCCTATCATCAAGTAATGCAATGACAAGAAGGAACAGTCTGCTGCTAGACCATGAAGTGTTTTGTGCACAATTAAACTTGCTTACCTTTTAACTTTCTCCAGTAGATGCCAAAGCAGAAACTACCAAGCTCCAGACAGCACCGCGCACCAAAGTTACTCACCCTTCCAATTTCTGCAGTCCACGAAACGACGATTGTGTTTGGTACCGTCGTCGACAACCTGACGAGTGAGGTAATGTTGATTGGTCGGCTGGGTCGCTTTGGTTCAACACCATTTTTGGTTGGTGGAAGGTAGCCCTAGAAAATCAAAGTCATTTTCCCCTCAGCAAAAAAAAAGAAAAATAAATACTGCTTTTGCCTTCTTCCCCTCTCCCCACAGGAAACGCTGTGGCTCACCTGAACCAGGCTCCCTTTTATATTTGAAGATAGATAAATAGATAAGACAATCAAGTACCAGGGGTTTTACCAGCCCTTTCTCCTTACACTCTTTCCAAATCCTAACCCTGCCCACGGAATATTAACTGGCACCGCTGCCACCTCTCCTGTCTCCGCGCTGCCGGGCTAACATCGCCCAGTTTAACCCTATGTGATGGCCCAGTGTGAAGTTGGCATTTCTCTCTCTACTTCTGTTGGTCAGTGACGGTCTATTCCCCACACAGATGACCCTCAAAACAGAGTCTGATTTCAGCCAGACTCGAGATGTTCGTCAAATAAAAATTTCCTGTCCCTTTTTTTTTGAAAATGAATCCTTTGGATCTACTGGTTGGTCTCCTGAGAAACAATTGACTCGACTATCCTTGCCATTCATCTACCCATCTACATTTGAATGCTCCAAAATGTGTAAACAAAGGTTAGGATCGATTCTCAGGCTCCTAATAACACTCTTCAAATATGCATAATCAAAAGAACATCTTACTTACCGGAAGGCTGCACGGTTTCCCATTTACTTTCACACACAGATTGGGTGGGAAGTGATCTTCTTGCGGACAACTGGTTTCTGATAAACAAAACCTAAAAGCAAAGAACTTCCATCATCTTTCACTTCTAAAACGATTTAAAGATCATCTCTTCCTAGAAGGAATCTTTTTTTCCACCGATTTACGAAATCAGGACAAATCTTGCTAAACCCAGGCCTCAAATTCGCTGTACGGATCATTAAGCAGGAAAGACCCCCCAAAATTCCAGCTTTGGATCAAGATGGCTGTCGGTCCTCCTCAGATTTCCTGAATTCCTCAGACTGACTCAGCTCTCCGGGTTCCTGTTACAACAGACAGATCATCTGAATTTCTTTCCTACCGTTTCTCCAGCCTGACCTCTTGAAATGAGACCAAGGTTTCACCAAGGACAAAACAGACGCTCTCTCGAACGGTCCCTCCTCCAATTTCAATAAAGCAGAGGGCTGTGAGCCACGGCATCAATTGCCATCCTCAGGCCTATGTCAAACCTCTCACTTTGAAGCTCAGATAGATTTATTTAAATTCAGACAGGTTTATTTGCTGCTGGATCCAAAATAAGACACACCCTTCCTTCCTTCTCCTACAAAACGTGTGTAGGCCAAGACTGTGGACAACAAGCATTCAAAAGACCAAAAGGAACCTCTCAACTCTACTGGATTTCTGTCTGGTGACATTGATGGCTCACCATGCAGAGGGACCGGGGTCAGTGGTGCCCTGGCAGTGCTGGGTTAACGGTTGGACTGGGTGATCTCAAAGGTCTCTTCCAACCCAAACAATTCTATGATTCTACGGCCAGGGGGATGAAAGACAAGACAGCCATTTTTGATGGGAGCACGCTCTGAAGCCAGCTCTGCTCACAGCCCTCTGCAGAATTACACGCATGTATAAGATTTAATCAACTTACAATATATTTGTCAAATCTGCTATAGATAACCGATGGGTTAAGACCCAGTCTGGTGATTCCCAAAGTCCTGCCTCCCATTGCCTAGAGAAAAGCAGACCTTGGGCTGCCATGTGCAGAGAAGACTCTGTTTGACATCTCCACCGGGAAAAATAACCCTCCCCACACACAGATTTTGAAGGCCTAGGCACCTGGAATCTGAGAGCTGTACAGTTAAAAGAAAGGAGCGTACACAGAATGTAAAATACCTGAAGACAACCAGCAGGCTATGGCTAAGTCCACGAGAGGTTTTTCTCAAGAAAAGAACAGGAAGAGGCTCTTCTCCATACAGGAAAGGCTGGGTAGCACACATTTTGTTATATTTTAAACAATGGCATCAAGAACCGGTGACACAAATACATACCTTAGCTGGACCTGTACTGTGAAGTCACATTTGGTCCCAGAAATATCCCTGGGAACAGCAGAACACAGGTTAAAAATGTATTGTTTACACAACAGGTCAATCAATACTTTCCTCAGAGTTTGCTGTTAGTTCAAGGTATATTTTCTGGCATGTATAGCGTTTACTACACTCTCCTCCACCTGGGCAGTCAAACCACCACTCCCAAGACACACTTCTTATTTTTCAAGGTAAACAAATCAATCACATTCTCATCTGACTTCTACCAGTCCCTGTTTTTTGTATACTACGAAGGAAATTCTGATGGGTCACTATGAAGCACCGCCTTTACAGTGATAGAACTCGAGAAAGGATCTGAGTGTGGTCGAGAAAAGGCTGCAGGAAAAAGCATTATTTATTTTGGGAGGGTTTCAGGGAAGAGAAATGTGTGCAATGCTCACTGGACAGGGGTGGTATTTAATTCACTCTTCCTCACTCTCCTCCTCGCCATCAGTTTAGAATTCCTCAGAAAAATATTTTCTGAGGCACTAAACACACCCCCTGGGCCTTCAAGATCCCATTTCAAAATACAAGATACAGTGAGCTACGTCCTTTTTTTATTATTTTTTTTTATTTATTTTTATTTCAATACTGTATTACTGATCAAACTCACATTGAACTGCTGATTTGCTGCACTTGTTGTGGCGTCAGGGCAAACGCAAAGCAGGTTTCTCGAAATCGCTGACTATTATCTGATGCTAGAAGAAAACAAAGAGATCATCACTTGAAAAACCAGCAAATAGAGAATAATTAAGGGAACAAGCTCCTTTCATTAAAGCAACTACACAGAGGTACACACGCATTTTTATAGCCAGCCCAACAGTACAACACATTTGCTTCTGGAAGTAATTTTAGAGGCAAGAAGGAAGTTGTTGTTTAAACCTCCCTGTAAATAAAAATACAATAAACAAACGTTATACGTATATAAAGTACTTGTTGGAGTGACACAGATAATGGGAAAGCTGAGATGAAGTAACTTCAGACTTTCTATCAGTCATGGTAACTTCACACTAAAGGTGCTTTGATATTAAAAAAAAAAAACAAAAAAAAACCTCTTGGTCATTTTCATCAACCACTCTTTTATTTTCATTAATACACAGGATGGTGGATTGGCCTGGAAAACACCCAGAGTACAACACATGCAAAAGCTCGTGCTTTGGTAAGCTATTTTGTGGAGTTAAAAGCACTAAATATGTAAGATGCAAACTACTCCTGAGATACACGAGTGTGAAACTGGGTTGTAAAGTCCCCCGACTCTGTGCCGTTGCGCTCCATAACCAGACTAAACATTATTTAGGAATTAAAGCACCTGTTAGAAAACCAAAGTCATATTAAATGTCTCTAAAATAGTGCTTTTTATACCTAAAATACAGCCCTTCACCAGGGCTACAGGTGCCACTACAGTACAGAACCATACACAACAGGAATCAAAACGGCTTTTTTTCCAAAAAAAAAAAATCAAATTAAATAAAAAAAAGAGCAGCATCTCCCCAGAGAACCTTTCAAGATGCTCATCAATGTGACAGTTGTAAGAAACTTGCCTTTCAATTTCATTATTCCTTAATAATTTTATAGGGTTATGAATAACTATGTTGTGTATTAAACACTCGATAAATTGATCATTTTTCGCTCTACTACAAATACACTTCCTGACTCACCCTTGAGTGACAGATGAGTGACTACGTCAGGGTGACACCTTCAGATATTTTGTTCCAAACAGCATGTGGTAGGTTGGAACCAACAATAGACTAGACATTGACTTAGTATAAATATTAACAGCAGCAATCTCACTAAATTCCATTTCTCTCCTGTGTGACAAGGCTGCGAGATCTCTACATTTTATTACATTATACCCAACAACCACACGGGGCTTCCAAAGCTAGAAGGGCAAAAAGAGGTAATAAACACCAAACAGCAACTGCTGGGAAATCCCAGAGACGCTAAATCTTTTTTAAAGCTATTTAAGTAACTTCTGATATTTTTATTTCCTTTTGTTTTTTTTTTTTTCCCCAATAATAATTTCTACTGTAATGTCCAAAAGCATTATGTGGATGAAGGTGCTGCCTCAAGTTGGATGCTCCCACCTATAGTATCCAGCACCTTTTTTTTTTATTTTAAGACATTTTCAATTCTATTTCTTCAGATGAGAAACACACAGGGCTTCAGACGATGGCGGTATCACCGCCCAAGAACGTGCAGGAAATACCACCACAATGTATACAATTAACAATGCCAAACCTCTTACAATATTTGGGTTTCAATAGCCTTTTACACCTATTTTTAGCTATACATGGAAAGGTGAGGATTATGTACTGTATAGAATAGAATGAGCAATGTTATTATGCTGCAGATTGGAGAAATCAATTTATAAGTGGGGTTTTTTTTGTACTTTCATATGGTTAAATGTGGCCTTCATCTGGTGATTTTCCTCCTGGGTATGGGTTGCTTTACTCTAGAAATTGGCAGTCGGGGCTTTATTAGCAAAGTTCTGGAAGGTCTTTGTGAACTATTTTGTTGTGAACTCCAACACCTTTAATGAAAGGACAAGACTGATGAGTATTTAATTAATGCTCCCCTCATGGTAAACTTAACCAGCCAAAGAAGTGAAACAGCAGCTACCAAAAGAAAACTTCTAGCTCAAAATTTCCCAAGTAATCTTTTTCCCTTTCGCCTGCTCATCTTTTTTGGGTTTTGCAGCACTCCCAATTTAAAGAGCCGAGCAGGTAATAAGGATTTTTGCAAGCGCCAGAAAGCAGAGAGGAACTAAATAACCGTTAGCAAACCAGGGAAGCTTCCAAGATTCTACCCTTTTCTTCTGTCTGTTACTGGCTGGTATTAACACGGGACTTATTTCTGCTAAACACCGAGGTGTGATCCTCAAAAAGGGGGTTTTGAACCCCTACATTCAGTTTCCTCCTCCTCTTGCCCTGGTCAAATTAAAGCGTGAGGTGTTAAAAGGGCAGAAAATGAAGGACATCGTTTGGTGCTGGGATGGAAGCTCTCCTAGCTCCAGTGCTCACCACAAGCCATAGCTCCAGCACATCCATAAGAATTTACTCTTATCCAGAACCCACCTAAGATGAAAAAGGCTAAGGAGAAGATGTTGGGGTTGAGGGAGGCAGGATGGTCGCTCAGTTCTGACCAAGAACAAAAAGGTCTCCAACACTACTACTTACGCTGGCTATGAGCTTCAGAAGCTCTCATCTTAATTACTAATAACTCCCTTAATAAGCAGAAGCCTACGAGACGATAGCTCAATGGTCCCCAGAGATCAGAGACATCCTTCATCCCGTGCTGCTCCACGTTTTCTTCACCATAAACCATTATTAATATTCTTTTTTTTTCAGTGTTTTCAGTACATTGCTTTTGTGTACAAGCAGCAATCAGCGTGATTGTCACGGGAGCAGGGCCAAATTGCAAAGAAGGAAGAAACAACTCGTTAATTAGGCAAAGATGATCCAAAAGCCAATCAAAAGATTTCCACGGATCGAGCAGTAGAGAGGAAGGCAGACAAGAAGCTACGTTACTCTCAATTAGAAAAGAGTTACGGTCACAGCTCTTGAACTAGTCCTAGGATACAGCTTTGCCCCGCCAACGTGTAACTATCAGCAGGGAAAAGAGCAAATTTCATTTTCAGGAAAATACTGGGCTACTGCCAGTGTTTCTCAGGGAGAGGGAGTCAGGGCAGAAGGTCCCCTCTGGCTGCAAAATCACAGCGAGTGAATTCAAGCAGAGGTCAGTTAAATACTGAGGGGTTTCTGTCTGGAGAAGAGAAGGCTCCAAGGAGACCTTCTGGGGGCCTGTCAGGGCTTCCAGGGGCCTGTCAGAAAGATGGGGACAGACTTTGGAGCAGGGCCTGTTGGGACAGGACAAGGGGGGATGGGTTGGAACTAAGAGGGAGATTTCAACTGGAGAGAAGGGAGAAATTGTTGGTGCTGAGGGTGGTGAGAGCCTGGCCCTGGTTGCCCTGAGAGGTGGTGGCTGCCCCATCCCTGGCCCCATTGCAGGGGAGGTTGGATGGGGCTCTGAGCAACCTGCTCCAGTTGCAGATGTCCCTGCTCCCTGCAGGGGGGTTGCATCAGATCACCTTGCAAGGTCCCTTCCCACCCAAGCCAGCCTGGGATTCTATGAAAAACGGGAAAGAAAAGTCCAGAGCTTCACAAAGCCTCCGTTCACCATCTTTCAAAACCTGTGGATTTTACTGCCTCGCGTGCTGTTGCAAACCAAGGCTGCGAGGGGGCTGGTTTGGGGGGGGGGGGGGGGGACAGGGGACATGGAAGGGGCTGGTTAGGAAGCAGGACCTGGTTTGCATCTCTGGGGCTTGTGTAGGAGGGAAGGGGAATGCAGCAGAGGAAACCAAAAGCATCCTCTGGAAGGGAGATGAGAAATGTTTTTTTTTCTTTGTGGTTTTCTCTAATCTTCTCCCGGATGTTTTCACGCAATCTTTTTATACCCGTATCTGTTCCTTCTAGATCTACTTACCCTACAAACAATGCATGAAATTGTTGAGAAAACACATTAAATGGAGCTAATTTAGCAGCTTTGCTATTAAACACGAAGCTTCCGCGCTTAGCTAGGACTACACAAACTCCTCTCTTTCTGCGGAGTTCAGATTTCTCAAGGAAGAGACACTGAAAATGTGGAATTCAAGAGTGTAGAAAAGCAAACAGATCTCTAGTAATTCATCTGGTGTATCTGCTGCATTTAAAACACCAAACAGATCCTGGCAAGTCAAGCACATCATTTACTTTTAAAGCGCTGGAGAACGGTTAACAGCAGAAATGCGCAAATATATTAGTTTTCGACAAGAAAATCATTTTGATGGTTAGAAACAGGCAACCGTGCCCTGCAAACAACTATTATTATTTAACAAAAGAAAGGCAAAAATAGATCTGCAATTGAAAACCCAGCGGATTAAAATAGATTTTATAATCTCATAAAGCTGGAACCTTGCCAGGGCAACAGAGTTAACATGAATATTCTTATGAAAGTTGCCAGGAACGATTTTTTTGGGGATGAGTTTCGGGGTGGGTTTTTTCGTAACTACGGATTATTAAATTTTATAACCTTTTCTTTAGCACTCTGAATGGTACAGAGTTTAGGGGATTTGTCAAGAGTGGTTTATAGGCCGTGTCTCTTTTGCAGTCTTAGGANGAGGTTGGATGGGGCTCTGAGCAACCTGCTCCAGTTGCAGATGTCCCTGCTCCCTGCAGGGGGGTTGCATCAGATCACCTTGCAAGGTCCCTTCCCACCCAAGCCAGCCTGGGATTCTATGAAAAACGGGAAAGAAAAGTCCAGAGCTTCACAAAGCCTCCGTTCACCATCTTTCAAAACCTGTGGATTTTACTGCCTCGCGTGCTGTTGCAAACCAAGGCTGCGAGGGGGCTGGTTTGGGGGGGG
>VWZK01020675.1:25281-61059 GCA_013396935.1 Baryphthengus martii | reverse complement strand
AGAAATGTTTTTTTTTTTTCTTTGTGGTTTTCTCTAATCTTCTCCCGGATGTTTTCACGCAATCTTTTTATACCCGTATCTGTTCCTTCTAGATCTACTTACCCTACAAACAATGCATGAAATTGTTGAGAAAACACATTAAATGGAGCTAATTTAGCAGCTTTGCTATTAAACACGAAGCTTCCGCGCTTAGCTAGGACTACACAAACTCCTCTCTTTCTGCGGAGTTCAGATTTCTCAAGGAAGAGACACTGAAAATGTGGAATTCAAGAGCGTAGAAAAGCAAACAGATCTCTAGTAATTCATCTGGTGTATCTGCTGCATTTAAAACACCAAACAGATCCTGGCAAGTCAAGCACATCATTTACTTTTAAAGCGCTGGAGAACGGTTAACAGCAGAAATGCGCAAATATATTAGTTTTCGACAAGAAAATCATTTTGATGGTTAGAAACAGGCAACCGTGCCCTGCAAACAACTATTATTATTTAACAAAAGAAAGGCAAAAATAGATCTGCAATTGAAAACCCAGCGGATTAAAATAGATTTTATAATCTCATAAAGCTGGAACCTTGCCAGGGCAACAGAGTTAACATGAATATTCTTATGAAAGTTGCCAGGAACGATTTTTTTGGGGATGAGTTTCGGGGTGGGTTTTTTCGTAACTACGGATTATTAAATTTTATAACCTTTTCTTTAGCACTCTGAATGGTACAGAGTTTAGGGGATTTGTCAAGAGTGGTTTATAGGCCGTGTCTCTTTTGCAGTCTTAGGAGAGAGGCACAAGCCACCAACTTCTAATGACTTCTTTTAAAGTTTACATAGAATGAACAAAGGCATGGTAATTAAAAAAAAAACTACCATGAATCACAAGCATCTCTCTACCTGGCTAAAAAATTTCTGGAAAAACGGAGAAATCTGAAAGGGCAGGTTTTGAAAGTAAAATAAAAAGCTTTTTGAGCAGGCTGATGTAATTAAATGGGTGTCAACAAGAACAGTTTGAGATAGGCTGCATAAAATCCACTTCTCATCTTACCAGAATCCCACCATTTTTCAGGGGGCGCTGAAGGGGGAAGGGGTGGGGTGAAGGGGAGGATTTACTATTTCTTCATTCATCCAGCTTAAATCCAGAAAAAGCAATGAATAAAACTCACATTTTCTTGTAAAAATGTACACACATTGACTAAGAACCAGCACAAGCTCAGCTCCATTGTCTCTGCAGGTCCCCAACGTTAGTACAACGCACTCTAAAATGCCTAAAATGTCGCAAAAACCGTAACGGAACAGAGGTTTTCTGCTTCAAAATTCTTCTTTTCCCCAATTCCCTACCAGCAGAGCTCCCTGCATTACCTCATGCTCACCTCATTCAAGTAACACCTTATGGGATTGGTGTCTATGAAGTGAGAGGGACCCAATTATGCCTTTCTGGGTGGATATTTTATGAAATATTTCAGGTGAGTAACGAGCTTTCAAAACGTGAGCAAAGCTTCTTTTAAAACATGATAGTATCATTCATGGGACCAAAGCACTTAAAATCCTGTATGAATGTAAATATACATATGTGGGTATAAAGACAATGAATATATTACTTGTAGGAGTCATAATGATACATAAAAAAAGGAAACCCAACATTTCCTACTAATTTTATTCTTTATTTTGGAAAAATAAAGAATAAATTTGGAAAAACCCTATTGTGCCAGAGCGAGAAAAAGAACCCAGCTTGAGTGGCTGCATTTTCTACAGCTCTAAAAATATTCTGTTCCACCTCACCAGTACCCACGGCTAAAAATAGCCACACAATCTTTCTGCAGTAAAATACCTCTTGCTGTCTTGAGAAAAAAAGCCGGGCTCTAAATTTCCATTCCAGAACAGACACCTGAAAATCTTTACGGAATCTCCCGTTCTCGCGCCGTGGAGGTGGTGATGCTGCTGCTGATCGTGGTATAGCCCATATCCCAAGGTTCATTTTCAACATCTATCATCACCCAGAGCAGTTTATTAAACAGTGTGGGGAATATATCACCTTCTACTACAGAAAAGATACTTGGACTAAAATTAAACGTGCACTTTACACCGGAGTAATTACCCGAGTTCAGTCCGTCAGAAAAGCGATCGCCGAACTGGCCTATCAGCAATGATTTCCAATAATAGAAAGGTTATTTCCGAAGGCAAAAATTGTTAAGTAAGAGTATCAGGACGATTGCAAATTTTTGCTACGTGCTGTAAGACAAACAAGAGGGATCAAATGGGTTATTCACTAACCTAACGCAGTGCACAGCTTCCATCGGTTAAATTTGCCAAAATACTAGCCGGAAAAAAACCGAAACGTTGTAGAAGTTGTCGACCCGACACATAAATAATTCAGGCTTCTCTTCCCCAGATAGGTAAGAGATCTTATTCTGTGGCAGCACAGGCATTTTGCTTTTAAACAACAGAAGGCGTTGTAGCCGTTTATGTTCAATCCTCTTTCAAATACCGCTGCTGAAAATGCAAGACGCTGCCTCCCAGCTAGACCAAAACGACCGCATTTGTAAGACAGAAAACATTTATTAATTTTAAAAGGTAAAATTCAGACAGGCTCTGGATTCTGGTTAACTGCAGCACAAGCCAGGAAACAGGTAACACAATGCTACAGAAAACCAGCCCCTTGAAAGGTCGTTTGTCCAAATCCTCTTGTAGCGATCCTGGGCAGGCTTCATTTCTGCAACTGCTGGTGGACTTGAGATCAATTGTCTGCGTACAACAAGCAGGGCCGAGCTTGGGAGAGAAGGGATGAGAGGCTACACCTTAATGGGAGATCTGACCCCCCCTTGGGATGATGGATCATCGGCCCTTTCAAAAGCACCACAAGCGAGGAAGCTCCCAGGTAACGCAAATCTTGATACACAAACACTTCCTCTCGATCAACCGCAGCCTCTTAGCACCGAGCTCCTGCCTTCTCCTGGAACTCAGCAGCAGCACCTTTTAAAAGACAACCCATCATACCCTTGGCTTCCTGCTACCCACTGAAGTGCATCTGCAGGGGGCAAGATCGGGTCAGGCCCAGCCAGACCCCTCCCCTCCTTGGAGTCCCCCCCTTCTCCTGGAAGGCCGGAAAAGCCTCTGGCTGACGGTCGGAGCCGTGTCAGAGCAGGGCCGAGGGCTTGAGGAGCTCGGCCGCACCCAGCTCGCACCCGGCTCACATCCAGCGCCAAGAGAAAGCCCAGTTTGTGTTTGATCACTCCCTGTGACACCTTGGCCGCTTCGCTTCGTTTCAATCGCTTATCCCAATGGACGTTGCGTAACCTTGAACGTTTCAAATCGACCTGAAGTAAATACACAAATCATTCTTCTCCTGACAGTGGAGACGAGCTCTTGACCCACCTCCAGGGGTTACACCTGCACTACACCCACAAACACGCTGTACCAGGGGGAAGGGACAACACCATTGTCTTCAGCTTGAGCTCTGGGTCTGGTCAGTCTGCTGCTTTTATCACTTCAGCTCATTTCTAGATTCTTGTGCAACTTCAGCTTTTAACGGTTAATGCTCAGAGGGAAGAGGCTGAGCTGCACTGGGGGTGGGGAAGGCAGGGAGAAAAGAGACGCCAAGGAGCTCATTTGAAATGGTGCCTAAATATATATCTGAAAATAGCCTGGAAATACTCCAAGGGCTACAATTAATTCGTAAATATTACGTATTTTATAACTCTCCGATACGTTGTATAAACAGACTAGATCAGCTGGAAACTCTGTGCGATTGGACAGACAGTTCTGTCAGATATTTATTTATTTTTTTTGTCAGTCACATATTAGAGCAGTTCTGAAGACCTACAGTCAGTGTTAAGGAACAATTTCATACTAACCTCCCACGCCAGAGCTCTCGGCCCTCCCAACCTACCTCTGGGGAGTAAATACTCCCCTATCCCCACCTCTTCACCGGTCACTACCCTTCCTGGGCCCACAGAGCCCCACAGCACATTCGATCCATCATTTTGCTGGAAGGAAGGAGCAGAACTTGAGTACAGAGGATCCAGAGAAGTCCCTTGATTTCTTTAGACACCTAAATCTACGTCCCAGAACTCAAGTGCTGCTGTTCAGGCTTGAAAATTTTAGCTTCTGTTCCCAAGAGCACCGCCAGCAGTTAAACACTTCAAAAGAGAGGTACTAAAAAGCTGGCGCTGCCACAGCCCTACACGGGGTGTTCAGCTTCCTGCATTTTTTTATTCTCAAGAAGAGAGTAGGAAGTTTTATGAGGCTAACAAGAAAAGGTAAAAGATAAATTTTCAAGTTCACAATTACGACAAGAGTCCCTAGTAAGCTCTCTACCAGGATTAGCAGAACCCATACCCCACTTTTTCTAAAAGTCATTATAATGGGAGACAAAAATATCTCCAAAAGCTACCAAAGCCTTTCAGCAGCATTTCCAACAAGTAACAAACGACCTCAACATTTGGCTTGCAAGAGGAAATCTCAAAAGCTCCGTATTGCAATAGCACGGCGTCCTCTCTCCGGCTCCGTGAGCTCCAACGCGAGGCCTCAAGCTCTCCCAACAAACACTTTGAGGGATATCACTCCGAGCTTAGAGTGGGTGCCTGATTATTAATGGATTACTCACATGCTTTGAGTCAACCACGTGGTTTGCTGTAATTCCTTCTCCTAAAAGCTTTAGTTAGAATCATAGAATAGCCTGAGTTGGAAGGGACCCATGAGGATCACTGAGCCTAACTCCTTATCAAATTATCAATTATCAAAAATAGAGCCTAATTTGATCCTGGTAAGCAAAGGGGCTTCTGGGATCCAGTCCCATCCAAGCAGGGGTGTCTGAAGACATCCTTATCCCGTAGGCTCCTGGGATTTGGGTGCCCTCAGTTCTGCACATGGGGAGATGGAGCAATTGGCTAAAGAGAGCACTAATAAATTACACCCCTCGTCTCGCAGCACAAGAGTTACGCGGTTGGTCAGAGCTCTCGCGTACTTAAAAGCAACAGACTCTGGAAAGCTTCTCTGGCCATGAACTTGAGGCATACCACATGCAAATCCAAGTTGAAGCCAAAAAAAGAAACTGAAGCACACTGTAATTCTAGTTCAGCTACAGCACACGGACCAGGCCGAGCTAAGATTTCAGCTTTTTTTCTTGCACAATTAACAACTGCAGGGCCGGAAGTCAGAAAGCTCAAGCCTGAGTTAAGAATATAGTGTTTTGAGCTGAACTTCCTTCCACAAAGTACATTTGGAAAAAAAAAAATATATATATAACAAACAGAGAAGACAGTAAAAGCGTGACTTTCATAAAAACCACGACAGTGATTGGAGAGAGCAACAGCTGAGCTTGCTGATGCACGAAAGGGAGAAAGATTTGCCAAACAAAACCTCTAGAGTTTCCAGCCTAGATTTCTAAGCGCACTGAACTGTTTAATTGTTTAATAGCTCTACCTTGAACTACAGTCACCCAAAAGATTTCAGTCAGATCAGCTGCAAGAGCTGTGGGTAAGAAGGCGGCACGTCCGAGTTAACCGTGGATCAATCGCAGTCAAAAAAAGAAAGTTTCAAGATAAACAGGAGTCCGAAGCACGAACGCTGGTTAGCAACTGCAGAGTTCTTGAGGTGAAATTCGGCTTAGTGAAAAAAACCTGTTATTGGAGTCCATAGATTTTAAAAAAAGTAAACTAAGATCTAAGCAAATCAAGACTCAGTAGAGCCACTGGAAGCTCCTTTCACCCACAGGAGCCAGTCTCTGGAGGCTGGTGGCGTGTTTTCTGTAAGCGATGCTCTAACTCTCCCAAAAAACCCGAGGTTTGGCTCCTCCTTTCAGAAGGGTGAGACCTGTAGGTAAAAATCCTGATTTCCATGGCTCAGGTCCGAGTTTCAGTGTTGTTTGTATCCTTCATCACTTAAACCTGGAGTGCGGCAAAGAAATTGTAGGGTGATCATCCACATGCCATTCAGATCAGCTTCTGAAAGAGCCACTGCAGCCTTTTTAATCCTTTAAAGGGAAAAGGTTCATTTCCCCTTACAGGTAAAGACCTCTAACCCAGTTAAAATGTTTTTTGGAACAACTACAGAGCTAAAGCAATTAGGAAATGACATACGCTGTAATGAGAAGCATTTGTAAGATGTTGTTTAACTATCTAATGTCCCCCCCTTCCATAATAATCTGGCAGAATTTTGGGGCTTGTTACTCATCTCATAGTAAGCAGTTCACCGCAGAAAAAAAGAGATTTTAATCTGTGTGTTAGAAGTTCCTTTTAGAAAATTGGCCCTGTGGTTAAAAAGCAACCAATTAACAGTGTCTGTGCACTGGGGGCTGAAAACAGGAGGAAATTAAGAGAAAGCTGCAGCTTCACTTGAGAAACTAACAACCAAACCCCTCCTATTTAGAGTTCCTATGCAAAAAAAAAAAAACAACAGACCAGTAAGAAGTCACAATAATAAGGCAACTCTCACCCATTCCACCAAGGCCAAACTGGAGAGCTTCTCCTCCAAAAAAGAAACCAACTGTAGAATCACAGCACATGGTGGTTACCCACGGGGCAGAGCGCTCGGCCTTCTCGTCAGCGCTGCAAGAGCTCAATGGAGATCCATCCACCAAGGGGCAATTTCAGATTACAGAGCTTTCCTACTTGGCTTGTCCACAAAAACATCCGGGAGAGCCGCTTTCTCCATTTTGCAGTGAGGATGACTAATAAAATACGGATCCGATTCGCCAGCTCTGCTGAACATCGACAGATCGCCCTCCGTCTCAGATAAACAAGCCCGGCTGACAATCTTCTTCATAGATATCATAGAAAGCAGAGAATGGTAGGGGTTGGAAGGGACCTCTGGAGATCATCCAGTCCAACTCCTCTGCCAAAGCAGGATCACCCAGGGCAGCCTTAGGAGTCAAGAAGATGCCGTCATCTCCTGACGGCCCAAACAGCACAGCCCTAATTGGCAGGATTAGCCACAGGGCTCCGAGGGAGCTACACAGGAGTCGTGTGCCTGAGACATTTGGGAGGAAGAGAGAGACTCTGCAAGCTGAGCAGAGGAAGAGCAGAAGAGTCGTCCCACCAGCAGCAGGGCCTGCTTGCTCTTTTCAGTTCTCCAAACACGAGCGGGCCGAGGTAGCACCGGCTGAGTTTACGAGTTCAACGAGTTCGGCAAGTCGGCTCTTCCGTGAGCACCCGACTCACTGCTACCCGGTGCACAGGCTGCTGGAAGCCAGACAAAGTTAAAAAAAACCCAACAACCTTCCAACCTTAGCTTGTCACCTGTGCTTCAGCCAGCTGGGCTCTGTAAAGCCGCTCCAGAGAGCATGGGTACGGTGATGTGTTCCCCTCTTCCATCAGTCCTGCCCAGTGAGCAGGGTTGAATCACACTTTGAGGAAGCAAATGTAAGAAGGTAACATCCATTTCCTCCTTTTTTTTTCAGAACATTAAATATAATAGCTAGCAAATGTAATTGCTTTATCTGTTATCTACACGAGGTTGTGTGCTACTCACCTACGTAAAATATTTGGGTATCGAACACCCTGCTCTGCAACTCCCTTCCCTCAGGCTTTGGCAAATTACTGGTTTTTAAATTAATAATCGTGTCTTGATGGGACAGAAGACTAATACAGTAAAGCTTCCAAAGCAATCCCACCTCGACTCAGGAAGAATCATATCCAAAGATGTGATCTGCTTGACTTTTACTACAGTAATCATTGTATTTTCAGAAGAATTTAAAACTCCAGATCACAATCATTCTCTCTCTTTCTCTCACGCTTTTTTTCCTATTCCAGTCGGTTCCATTTTAAGCAGGGAGACAATTATTCCAAACCCCACATCAGGTCATCGGTTCGTTCTTGTGAAGGAGGGAGACGGAGTTAATTCCAAAGTTTCTTATCCCTACCCTGCGAGGAATCCGATGGGAAAACGCAAGCAGGAGATGCTGAAATGCTGGCCAAAGGCCAAGGAGAAGTTCTGAGTGTTTGTAAAATGCAGCTGCCATTTGAAAACAAAGCCAGGGAACCTGGAAATTCGACATTTGAGGAAAGCCATGTTGTCTGCAGCAGTGACAAGGATACCCAAACCATTTGGGGCAAAAAAAAAAAATCAACAAATTATTAAGACTTTCAGGGTATCAGTGACTGTCTACCTGGAGAAAATGAACAAGCCTGCTCCCTACGTGCATTTCAACTTCCTAAGCTGGATGTGCAACTGCTCCGAGTTGTTTTCAAAGTGTATAAAGCCGCCTATCACTGGTTATTAAGCCAATAGGTTTTTTTTTCATTAGCACATATATATTTATTACCCTAAAATACCTTCGTGACATTTACAGGCAGCAATTTTACAATCTGTGGCAACACTACTTTCCACTACAAAAGGAAACGACCAGTCATTTCTCATCTGTGTGGCCACTGAAGCTTTTTCTTCCCCCAAAAGCACAAGAAAAATAGCTTTTTAACAGCCCTGCTTCAGACAAACAGAAAACCAGCACGGGATGCACATGCAAAACAAACCCCCAAACACCCTCTGAAGTTAATCGAAAGGCCAGAGATCGCTTCAAATAAAAAAAAAAACCAACAAAAAACAAAAAAACTCCATCTGGTTGGAATTTCACCCACTTCCATTTTCTTCCCCTGACACTCAAGAGTCCACCAAGGAAAAAAAATAAATAAATATTGAATTGTATATAAACTCCTGGAGCAATAAGACATGACAGAGTGTGAATTATGAGCTCTTCACTCGGGGCCGGTTTGTCAGACACGGCGCTGCCAGCAAAGCCTTCCTACCCCAGCTCGCACTGAAGACACACCGGCTCTCCTGCATTGGAATGTCTTAGGGAAATTACACCATGAGTTTGAAGTATTTATCATGTAAAAAGCGATGAGCCACATACTGACTACTTAATTATCCTGCCCCACCAGCAGTGCCTGGAATGCTTATTAAACAATTAGGTGTTAGCTAAAGAGATACAGGATATCTCTTAAAAGAATACCTGGATCAGAAGATGAGATTAGCAAGAGCTATCTGGTTTTCCCTCACTGTCTCAGTTTTAACAGTTAAAATAAAATTTAAAAACCTATGCAAACGACTGTGCAACACACTTCAGGAATCAGCAGACCCCCCATTCCCACTTGGGTATCATCCTCCTCCACCCCTGTAGCTGTTCAGACTGTTAACATGAAATACCTGCTCCTTCTTGTTTACAAAGGATCTCTTCTGCAAAGGATTTTTTTTTTTTTCCCCCCTCACTCATCCACCATCTCCCTGTATCTACTCTCCCAAATCTCCTCCTCCCAGCTATTCTCCTAGGGAATCTTTTCCAGGCTTTCGAGAGAGCAGAAGGTTCCAAAATACAAGCAGCCCCTCCAGAAATCAACAGGACTATTGTGCTCCAGAAGTATTTAAGAGCATTAGAAGTTAACCACGCTGGGAAGTGCTACATGGAGTCAGAGCCAGGGAATAAAAAAAAAAAAAAAAAAATAAATCATCATGCATTGTTATATAATGCTCTGTAAGCATCAGCTTATTCCCAGCAGCTACACAAGTGGTTTATACCTGAATACAAAAGAGAGTTTAGAAGAGAAGTAGCCACAACTGTAAAAGAACCCCAAGTTCTTCCTAAACTCAAGCTGTTGAAGCTGGAAAGGATCACAGCAAAGATCCACCCCGGCAGCCTTTTCCCAGCACGTACGAGAAGCTTTTGTGGGCTTGATGGATTTGGGGTTCTTTCCTTTGGTTATTTATTTATTGAAGTAATGAAACTCTGGGAGGTTTGTAAGAGTTCCTGAAAGCAGACAGGTTGTCTCCCTGTTTTCTAAGGTTCGGTTTGGTTCTGGTCAAAACAGACCCCTGACATATAATGGAATCATATTTAGTGGCTCAGCTAAAGCTACTAATGAGCGTTACGTAAGATGTCTCTCCATGTAGAACAATCTGTTCCAAAAGTTACCAAAAATAGCAATTCTCTAAACAGTGGTGTGATGCAATATTTAACCAGTTACTGCATTAGCAGCTGAATTCATCCATTACTATTAAAAATAAATAAATCAAATAAGGACTTCAAATATGATGACAATGTTTGCAACCTTACCTAGGCTGGTAGGTTTTATCAGCTCATCCAACAAGTCATAAAAAGGTAATTTCTGCAGTTTTATGTCGGGATGGACAGGGTGGAGCGCAGATGTGAGGTGGGGGAGTTCCAGTTCGTGTTTAGGTCCCAGAAGCGAAACGGGAAGCAACGGAGACGTGGCGGGGTGGCCATCGTAACTGAGCTGTGGAATGGTAGACGGAGACAACGCCGCTGGCATGGAGCTCGAGTGTACGCTGGGGATCGATAAGTCTGCAGGTGTCATGATTTTCTGAGGGAACCTTCGCCTATAGAGTTCTTTGATTTTCATTTGTACAGCAGGACTGCAGCCAGCCTTTAACAAATGCAGTGCTTTTGTGAGAAGTTCGTGTTTTCGGCCGTGCTTGTTCCTCCCCGCGTAACCCAGAAGCACTTGCAGTTCAGAAACTCTAAGGCTCATAACCATTTGCTTGAAGGAAACAAAACAAAACAAAAATTAGTATTCAAGTGACATCATCTTCAACGCTGACGTTAGAATGTGGCTTAATCCCGTGAAGGAGACAGTTTTTAAAGCCACACCACCGCTGCTCTTCCCCCACTGAGTAGCTCAAGTATCGCATTAACCAGCGGTTGCTCACAGGCAGACGGATCTACTTCGACAGGTCGCAACGAGCAATTTTTGAAAGGATTTCCATTTGTTGTACACGATTCACGACAACAATACCGGGGGAAGAAAACCTGAGAGAAGGACAAGTTGCCAGGAAAACCAAAGCTTGTCAACGTCACTATTTTCTCTGCGAGCACCTCTAATGTTAATGAACTTATTTAGACTTCCAGCCAGATGAATAAAAAGTCACCCATCAACAACACCCCCGGCACTCAGAAGCCGTGCCAGCCCCCAACTTGCAAACCCTACTTCGCTCTCAAGCCCCTCCCTCCCTTTTTGCCACGCGGCAGAACTAATCCACCCAGGCTCAAAGGGAAGGAGAGAAACAACCGACGTCAAAAAGAGAGTGAGAAATCATCACCCGAGTCGTGCACGACCCCATAGCACCCTTACTGAGGTAAAGGAAACTTAGTCCAACTCGACTTCTGTACTTTTTGTAACGGAGATGCACGTTCTGCTGGGGATGGGGAGTGGGGCTTTGCCTTCTAGTAATCAGCGTCTTCGTTTACACACGCTTTTACTGGTTCCCAGTATGGGCTAAGGAAACAAACTGGTAAGACTTGTCAACTGGTTCACTTCTTCGGGAAGCGAGAAAAACACTATGCAAAGCAGGGAAACCAGCCTGGGGGCACTTCGTGCTCGCCCGCTGGTCAAGCAGGAGCCAGAAAGTCAACTTAGGAGCCTAGTTCCTATTGAAAAATCTTGTGCTCGACAGCGGCTTGCTCACCAGCGCAAGGTCCCTGACATCGGCTGGAATGAGATTCCTGCAGAATTTGGGATTCTCAAGAAATCCCAAGGAAGCAAAAGGCCTCGATCCCATCACCACAATTGGCTATCTGGATGAAACCATCAAATACCTGGAATATTTTGAAGTCGAATCCAAAAGATTACATTCAAAATAATATCTGAAGTAGGTATTTGGGATGAAACCGAATTCGGCACACCGAGGTTCTGCAATTTCCCAGCTGCTGCAGGCTGAGGAACCAAACTAGAACGTGGCTTTACAACAGAGAACAAATGCTCCCAATCCTCTCTACTTCTTCAAAAGGTGTTAAGTGTTCAGACTCATCACCTAAGGAGCTGATATTTGAAAGGATGTTACCCTGGAGTGGTGGCCCAAATTCCTCCTACCAATTCCTCAAAGTTACAGCACCTACAAGAGCTCCTCGACGCACAGGTGTCCGTGGGGGGTACTCCCCTACACTGACATAGGCCATGTTATTTAAAAATCCTAAATTAGCTGATTCATGGATTTAACAAGGCACGGATTAACTAAATTTGCCACCAGATTTCAGCTCACTGACAAAACTGAGCAACCTTGCTGCAAATCTTAGCGGAACCTCGCTGCAGGCGACCGCAAACCCTTCAGATGTAAGAGGAGTTTGCTGGCATTTGTTTCTCTGGATACCCTGAGAACCTACTTCACACTTTTAACTACGGGACTGTCACCGAGCTCCGGATGAGAACAGCCGAGGTACTTTGTAAGGAACAGAGATGTCTGAAAAGAATAAGGCACTCTGGTTACAATCTGAAGTGTTGACAGCTGAAAGGAAAGCATAACAAGCAGATTGGAAACAAGGAAAAACACTGTTTAGAATGCTTTACAAACATTCCTGCAAGAAAAGAAGGAGTTACAGCTGAAGGGTTTAATGCCTGCTACCAACCATCACCAGTCGCTTCCTGAACAGCCAGAACCTCTCAGAGTTTCACTCTGTTCTTCTTTTGTAAGAAACTCACAGGCACAAATTGGATAAAAACAAAACCAAACCAAAAACCCACCCCGCCACAGAAGATTCAATAGCTGAGATGCTCCACGTTGGATGTTTTCCACCTTTTGAAGGTACAGAGCAGTTTGAAATGAGCACATAGAAAGGAAGGTCTATCGTGTGGCCCGACCGATGAACCAAAACAAATAAAATTCCCCAGCTCCTCCCCACCCCGGCGCATTCCTTACGAAGGAGGACGGGAACATTTTTCTTTGCAGCGTTGAGGGCACTGACAGAGAGTTACGGAAAAAAAAATCAGGACCGAAGCCTTGGGGGTTTCTTACGGTTTCATCGATAAACCTTCTTTCCGCAAAGAGGCAGCAACGCCTCAAAACAACCCCCCTGGACACACAAACACGGGCAGCTCCGTGGGGTTGTGCCGTGGCTCGCGTCGGTCGGTGGCACGGGGTTAGCAGAGCCCGCCGGCCGGCCGTGCTGGCCAGAGGCTCTCGCGTGGCTGAATTCCCAACGTGAAAATTCCTCTCCTCCCCTCCTCCACCGCAGTTGTGTTTTATTTGAGGACACAACCCAGCTCCACCAGCAGAACTTCTGCTGCCTCTCCAAGCCCTGCCCGGGCTCCCAGCTCTTGGCCCGTGCCACACAGGTACCCTAATCTTAGAACAGGCAGGATAATTACAGCAGGGAAACAAACCAAGTGCTGTCAAACACACAAAAAAGCTGTAAATTACACATTTTTTTCCCCCTCTGCCACATCTCACCTCATCACAATTCAAACTCCTCATTGATTTAGTTACACCGGCAAAGCTGAAGGGCAAAGACGCAGAGTTTTGCTTCAGGAAATCTTGGTTTGTTGTTGGTTTGTTGTTTTTTTCTCCTGTTGCCTGAAGTGAAGTAGTAAAAAGATGACTAAGAGCAGCACACCAGCGGCTGCAGCGAGCTACAAAACCCACCACAAAGAGCCTGTCTCCCAACAACAGCAAATACCCACAATGCAAATACCTGCCCCTACCTCTGGCTGTTTATCAGAATCGGCAAGATGTTGGTTTTGTCCTTTCCTAACACAAAAGGAAGTAACAAAAAAAAACCCCAAACAATAACGAAAAACCCCAACCAAAGAGAAAAAAGCTATATAGAGCTACCAAGGACAAACTGGAGCTTGCAAACTGCACTTGGACAGGTAACTTGGCGTTTGGTTCCACGTTCACCTACAAAGACGACACCAGTGCACAAAAAATTGATGCTATTTAGCTAGAAAATGGTTGAGCTACTTGCACCTTGTGGAAGGAAGACAGCAAGCTGGCTGCAGGCCAGCTTCAGATCCAGCAAATCCCAGGATGGAGTTCCGTGTTCTGGTGAGCTGGTGAATGTTGGTCCCTGCCCTATCGAGGCAATACCTAAAACTCAAAGAGAGGGCGAAGACCAGCGAATAACTGCTCAAAGTGTAAAAGAGTAAGAAAAAACTTTACAGAAACTCGACTTATGTCTGTTTGACGGCGAGTATTTCTATTTTGACTCATGGTAAAGACCTTCAGAGAGTTTAGAAGGTAACTCTAATCTATAAACACACATCTGATATTTCCTGCTCGACAACACAACACAACACAACACAACCACGTGTTCCCACGCAAGAGCTGCGTTCCTCACGGGGACTGCCCGGCTCCTTCAGCCCACGGCCCCTCACCCAAGGCTGGTGACCACAGCTCGTCCCTCCCAAAGCCACGGGGGCGTATCACTGTCTTAAGACAAGTCATCCACCTGTATGTGTAAGAAATCACTTTCTTTTCCTACCTCCCAGTTGCCTGTCTCCAACCGTACCTCTTTTCTCCTGGCAGGTTGAGTCAACCCAACCCTTTGATGCAGTTCATGCTGTAGCCACACGAGCTCCTCTTTCTGCGTCTTGAGGAAACATTCTCAAGCAAGTCATCTGGAAACAAGGATTATTTCCTGCTCCACATCTACTTAGATAATCAATAAGGTTTGGAAGAGAACAGCTCAAGGATGCAAAACCAATCCACGGGCCTCATCCTACGTCACCCACCTACTTATCTTGGGTGACTACCCACAGGAAGGGATGCTCTTTCTACAGATTTTTCTTTTGAAAAAGTTGGCAAGCTTTTTAAAAGCTAATAGATATGAAAATTTTTGGAAGTCCCCCAAACCAACACCTGCATGTAGACCCTTACGAGGTAAAGAAGGTTTTCTCCAAAGGACTATTAAATAAAAAGCATGAGGCTGCGACACCAGTGAATGTTTTTTTTGTAGCTCCTGACTCGTAAAGTTCTCTCAACAAAGTGTCTGTGTCACACAACAGGACCATTTTGCTTTGTGAATGCTGTGAGGCATCCAGAGGAAATACTTTACCTGGAACCTTAATTCTAACAGAGCAGCCGACATTAAGAATTATTTACTGTGATTCCTCTCTGAAAAGAAAATAGCAGGGATCAATCCTTATTTTTAAAGAATGATTCCATCTGAGCAGGAGCAACTTCTTTGGTGGGAGGGTGTTGGAGCCTGGCCCAGGCTGCCCAGAGAGCTTGGGGAGTCTCCTTGTCTGGAGAGATTCCAAAGGCGCCTGGACCCTGCGCTGCTGGGCCCCCTGCTCTGGGTGACCCTGCTGGAGCAGGGGGGTGGCACCAGAGGAGCTCCAGAGGGACCTTCCAACACCCCCACCATACTGGGATTTTGTCTTTTCCACAACAGTCCAGTCATTCCACCCATCTAGGAAAGACACGCAGGCCGGGGCAGAAAAGCCCACTTGTTAGCACAGGTTAACAGGTCAAACCAAAGAAAACTGCTTTCAAGAACTGGACCTTGTCTCACTGATCCATGAAGGTTGGAAGTGAAGTTTAAAAGTAACTAAAATCTAAGTGCTAGAGGCTCTGGATAAGAAATTCCCATGATAACTCTGTGTAGCTGGTCTCACTGCCACGTGATTCAGAGAAAATCAACTAAAAAATGACCAGATTCCGACAGAGATCATCATTTTTAAACTTGAAAATACAGAGGGGTTAAAACACCGGCTTGAAATGCAGGAGGACGAGCTGTAAGTCCTCGAGCTGCTGAAGAAAGGATCAGATACAGGTCATCTGCTGAGCTCCAACACCGCAGCCCACCAGCCTTCATCTTTTTGTCCCGTTTTTCAAAGGGAGGGACTTGCCCAAGAGGTAGAAACCAGGCAGCAGGTTGCAATTTGTTTATTTTTAAAATAAATTGAGCAGCGTCCATAGGAAAGTATGAAGAATAACACAAAATTTATCACAAACACAAGCACCACGAAATACCGTCTTCAAAGCAGCGCCTTCATCCATCGGCGGCAGTTTTAATAGTCCCAACAGTTTGATGGATGTTTTCTAGAAAGGGTATTTCTCTGTCTCCTGTAATCAGCCCCGGGATCTATCTGGAGAATTTAACGAGTGATTTCCGGAGGGTTATGATAACTAGAAGCTGTGAATATGCTCCAAAACACATTTAAATAAAAAAAAAGATTGGCCAGCACACCAAGAAGCGTTTGGCTTGCTACCACACCGCACTCGGTGCCTAAAGCGATACAACAGGTCCTCCACAATTCTCTAACCTTCCACGGGAAAGTTAAAGGGAAAAAAAGAAAAGGCACAAAAACAAATAAAGAAAATCACCTCAAAGAGCAACGCAAAAATGAAAAAAGTAAAAGGAGAAAGATTAAAAAAAAAAAAAGGATCGCAAATGGGAGGTCACTCGTTTATAATCAGCCATTTAAGATAATAAGGCTAAAGTTCTTATTAGAAATTAGTACTAGTTTACTATCAGTCTCTGAAATGAAGCCTCATTATTAAAGAAGAGGGCAAACGCTGCACCAAGTCACTTCAAAGGCGAAGCACGAGACAGAACACCCTTCTGACTGCAGCCCGGCACTGCTCTGGCTCCACCGAAGGAGCCTCCGCGCTGACGCCCTGCCCAGCACCGGCGGGATCGTCCGCAGGGATCGGCTCCGGCTGCGCTTTGCGTTAAGAGGGTGGAAGCTTTCACAGCAGCTCAACTCCAATGCTGTTCTCAAGGGCAAGGCAAATAGAAATTTCCCCCCCATCAAAGAAGGAAGCTACCATTGGAAGAATTGCACAATGCATTTCCAAAAGATAGATTAAGGAAAAAAAAAAAAAGCTAAAATAAAATTGAATCAAAATTTGCTGTTCTTTTTATTTTTTGTCCTAATAAAAGCAAGTAGGATGCTTTAGATTAGCATGGAAATGGGTTTGAATTAATCTCAGTATGTCTCCAACACCCAGCTGTAAAAATACAGGAGAGTTCTTGCCTGCAATGAAGAGCCTGTTTAACCCCCAACATAAATCTTCTGGAGAAGGAAGTTACACCTGAGCTACAGGAGCTCCCTGCAGTGACACAGACTAAACTCTTGGCTCCTTAGACATTAAAGATTTGTGAAAATGAGAAATCACGAAGGTAAAGATATTCCCCTGCTTTCTGAAGGCACATTCCCCAAGCCCTAAATTCTACCAGCAAGACTCACACAAGGAAGCTATCAAGGCTCAACTGTAAAAACTGAAACCAAGAGGGAGTGAAACGAGCACTTCTTTGGAAGCTCAAGCACTGGTATGAGAGGCTGTGACTTCCTGCATTTGTCTCTAGGCCACCAAAACACTCCAAGGTTGAAGTCACCCTAATTCAAACTGGAAGAGAAGCACGAGCACAAGAGAATGGGCGTAAATATGCAGCACCCCCCGGCCCAGTTTTCCTAAGGGATATCTCCCTTGTCTCCTGGAGGTACAATATTTTAGCCAGACTAGGTACAAACCAACGGCAGGTACCGATGTTCTTTGCCTTTTGTTCCAGGCACAAGGAGCCAGCGAGTTTCCCCCTCACAGAAAGCCTGTATTTACAGACTATATCTGTGCTCATAAAGAACGTGTCGCAATTGTACGGCCAAACCTACGCATCCGTCCAGCTGGCAATAAAAATTGCTTTTAATCCGTTAAAAAGGCGTCAATAAAACGATGGCCTTATATTGGAAATGCCAAAACCAGCCTGAGCTGACCTATTGTTGGTACCTCCACAGACGTGGGCATGCTGTAGTCAGGATTTTCACCAGGTAACATTTCTTCCCAGGCTGGCAGAGAGCTTGTGCTATAAAGCTGAAGCCATCAGGTGCTATCGACTTCGGCGTGCTCACAAACAACATATTTCCTTGCACACACCACCGCTACCTGTCTGTTAATCAAAAATGATGACCCTTGAACCACCCTACCCCAAGGATGAAGCTCAACTTCCAGCCCCTGCTACCGCTGGGAATCTCTGGCAGCGAAGAGATGGTTTAAAACTGCAGTGGTTCAGCCTAAAGGGCTTTTGGGCAGGAGGTCCTGCAATTTTCTCCTGCCATCCTTCCGCGTTCAGCTCATGTAACAATCGGCCAAGGATGTGGTAACTGCTTAACTCTTCATTCCACAGAGCGACCAGCACCAGCAACAGCTTTTCTTTACCTCTCTTGGCAAGCACTGTTTGCTTCCGTCTGTCCTGCTGGTAAAACTTGACTATCCTCACACGTAAGAAATTGTAGTAAGGTCAGAGCGATGCTGTTTCGTACACGAGCGTTAATAAAGCTCAGCTCTCCTTCCAGCCCACAGTTCAGAGGCTTCCACCTAATCCAGCGCCAGGTTCTTAGAGATGCCTGTCCTTTGCTGGAGACAAGAAAACTGACAGTGATAAAAGCAACAAAATTCACCACAGAGGGAAAAGAAATTCCAAAAGCAAGCGGCGAGACGGCTCTAGCCCCACTCAACTGGCTGCTCCTGACGGGCCAAGCTTGGAACGTTTAATATAATCCCCATGTGTGAAAAGTTGTCTTATGTTTTTTGCAGATGCCTGTGGTATTTTGCTATGCTGTCATATATGGGAAAGAGCTGCTGAACGCATCTAACCTGGCAAATCACCATAGGGAATTGCCTTCCCAGACCCTCACTCTCCACCTCCTTCCCTAGAGGTTATTTCCTCTGGCAGAGACACTCAGCAGAACAGACTATGTGCCCACGTACCCAAAATGATTGGTTTTTTTAGTTTATTTTACTTTCTATGACGGTTTACAAAGCACGTTGTGCCCTGGCCGCGTTAACGGTGCCGTAGCAGAGAAGTGGGGTGGGCGGCTGGGCCAGGAGCCTGCTCAAACTGCAGCCAAATTTGTTGGAGAAAATCTGCCAGCGGTTCAGTCCTGGCTAAATTGTATTTGATTTAAAGTAAATCACATCTTCTCTTAATCCGTAACAAAAGTTTTACCGTTCTCAAGAGATTTTATTCACTAGGTGAACTATAATATTACTTTTGGTATTAAATAAGGTTGCTGACACGGTAGTAATCTTCTTTTCAGTTCTCTGAGACTCGAGGGTTTTTTTAAGCACGCTCAAACTTCATCGTCCCTCGTGTATTTATCTTTGCAGATGGGAATTATTTTTACAGAGCTGTGCAACAGCATGATTTTCCTGACAGGGAATTGCAGAAATACTAGTTTGGCCAATCTCTGGATACAAAACCGATGTGCCTCTCTGAAAACAAACAGCTTATACCTAAGGTTTAATAATGAAGACAATTCCTTTCAGCTATTTGGGAGAGGGTCACTGCCAGACAAATTTACTTTTTATTAAGAACGTTCTTAGCCTTAACTAAGCCTTTCAACTGGCTGACAGAAGAGCTAATTCCTACGCACTAAGCTTCGGCGGAGCCCAAGGCAGCCGCAGCCGGCCGAAGAGCCTGCTGAACACACCACGTCCTGTCAGAATCTCCCTAACAAACAACTCAAAAGGTCTACACGGGTATCAGCAAAATAGAACAACTTAGTGAACGCTGTTTAACAGTCTGAAAGATTGTGTCCTTGTATAAAAAAAAAAAATAATAAAATAAAATAATAATAATAATTAGGACTCAGAAGTCTAAGCTTCCAGAAGGTCCAGGAGGTCACAAACCCTCAGTAATTTTTTTAAAAAAAAGAAAAACACATTTTAAAAATCTACAATTCAAAGAAAAACAACAAACAATCTGCCTGCTCTGGGATTTACAGATAGGGAGTCTCCTAAGTCAGAGCCCTTTAGCCATTCTTTTGGAGCTGAACACTGGAGAATGAAGCTCCGGTCGCTTTTGAAATAACTAAAATACCTGCGTGAAGCACATGTAGCTTTTGGAAGTCAATTCTGAAGGAAAGCTGGAGAAGAATGTACCTGGAATTCAATGAATGTACTCACATTGCAGCATGGATAAAGCGGCGGCTTCCGCCAGCAGCTTACCGAACCTCTTCCCAGCAGGGGACACAACAATTTCCAGACCTACCTTCTTAGATTCAGTCTTTGATGCTTCTTTGCTTGCGACAAATTGAAATCTCTACTGCAGCAACGGGCATTATTTCTTTGTACGTGATAGTCAGCCCAAGGATCATTTGATTCAAGCAAATTATTGCCGTTAATAGATGCTTATTTTCCTCCAAGATTAAAATGTATTCATATATTTTTATTTCCATACCTTACTGAACTGCAAAGTGATCTATCCTCCATCTGCCATAAGTTATCATCCAGAGCTGAAGAATTAGTTGCCCACTATGAACAAACTTCTGATATTTCGCTAACTTCAAATGAGATGACTCTTCAGGACATGCCATTTTACAGCCAAACACACCCCAAACGCTTCAAGATCAACTGTATTTTTGCCCTTATTTGTCCCATTTTCTAGGCCGCAGCACAGGAGCCAGACTGTGGCATTGCTCAGGACTACTCCGGTAGCTCAAAAAGTTTTAATTAACAATTATATTAAACTCAGCTACTGACTTGCTAAGTACTGAGCTTGCAAAGCATATAATTGAATCTCATTTCCCTTAAAAGTAACCAACTGCTATGTTAATGCCAGGAGAGCAGGAAAACTAGGAAACTGGAGTTATCTGTCCACAATTCGCACTTTAAAAAAAACCAAAAAAAACAACTTAAGCCATAATAGCACATAATGAAATGAGTGTTTTCTTCTAGACTTTGAAGCAATCCTTCTCACAAAGCTCCCTTCCCAGGAACGTATTCCCAGGCTTTGGGAATTACACCTGAGATGCTGAGCTCCATCTCACCACTGCCACCAGCCTTGTCACCGTACCAGTATGACCAGTTCAGACACCGCCTCACAAGGTGCACGAGAAAGTTTGGCGGTGCTTTTATCAGTCACCACGGGAAGATAATAAAGATAATAGTTAATACCACTGAGAACTAAACTGGGCTGGAAGGAAAGGTGGAAGGAAGGGGAAAGAACAGGAAAATGAAGAGATCAGCTAAACCATCAGGTATGGGAAATACTCCATCATTTAGCATTAAAAAGTTTCCCTTTCCAAATAAAGAAAGGGAACACGACGGAAATAAATCTGTTGACAACAAGTACCTATGAAATATACTGAGCCAAATATTCTATTCCCTGCTAATACTGGTCCACCGAGAACAATAATTCATTACTACTAACAATTAGTCTTAATTTTTATCATAGAAATAAGCAATGGAGCCAAAAACTCCCACTGTGTCAATAAGCTGAAAACAAATATTCCATCAAGCAATCTGTAGTCTTAAAAAAAAAAAAAAAAAAAAGGCAAAAAACCACAACAAATTAGTCATTCTGCACATAACTTCTTTATTTCATAAGGTCTTCAAATTTGAGTCTAGAAATTACAACAAGAAGCCAAAGTACACACTTCTTTTTAAGTAATCATAGAGCAGTAAGTCAGCAAGACAAACTAAAAGCCCAAATAATACCAAGGAATGTTCCTTTTCCATGACAGCTCCTCTGAGTGTCGGTCAGGATTCATCCCACAAAGTATCTGCTCACCAGTCCCACGGGGACCACCTCACACAGCATGAAACCCAGGGAAGCCCCAAGTTTCATACACCAACGTTCTCGGTTTTTTCACCCCTTTTTTACATGGGGTGATGGCTTCAAACTGGAAGAGGGGAGATTTAGATTAGAAATTAGGAAGAAATTCCCCCACTCTGGGGCTGGTGAGACACTGGCACGGGTTGCCCAGGGAAGCTGTGGATGCTCCATCCCTGGAAGTGCTCAAGGCCAGGCTGGATGAGGCTCTGAGCAACCTGCTCTAGAGGGAGGTGTCCCTGCCTGTGGCAGGGGGTGGAACTGGATGATCTTTCAGGTCCCTTCCAACTCAAACCATTCTATGATTCTATGATTTCCAGTACATTCTAGCAAAGCTCTTCAAAAATCATTCCTTCAGTGCAATTCTTCTAAGTCCTCATACAGCTCAGGCAGGATGAGCATCAATTCTGCTCAAGTCTTCCTCCTCTTCCAGCAGGAGACATCCATTCTCTTCCCTCTCCTCTACTTATTTCTGAAACAAAGCCATCGTTACAAAGCAGAGGAGATGACCCAAGTTCTTTTCACTCTGCCCTCATCCCTCCGAGAAAAACCTTGTCCTAGATGTTTACCAGAGACCAAAACAGCTCTAACAGTCCTTTCTCTGTTCCTTATCCATTGAAAATTTTCTTGTTTAAGCACCACCACTGATCTGCGGAACACTTTATTCTTCCCCATATTTTACCCATCAATATTGCAGTGGCCATAAACAAAAAGGATGTGAGACAGGCAAAACCAGAAAGTTACATTTTTTAATTATATTTAGAGAAAGAATTACTACCCCTTCATGTTTTATAGAAGCATCTACCTGTGAACCAACAGGTTGAGGTTTTTAGGCACCAGCCTAAAAGCAAGACCAAGCAAGAGCGTTCACGTGTTTACGTGACTCTTCTAGTCCATGACCACTTTCAGCAAGTTAGGAGATAATTGCAACGAAAGTCAGAGTAACTAAACACAAAGTAGTTAAAATTAGAGGAAAATCTAAATTTCTCAAGTGGTTTTCTCATTATGTAGCTGATGGTTCAGAAGAGGAACCTGGGCATGAGCTACAGGCAGCTACGGCCAAATGAGCAGATTCGTCGGGAACTAGCAGAGTAGAGAAGCTCGGGAAGTCCCTTCCAACCTCTGATTCGGTGGGTAAGAGTATTTTTCAGAAGGAGAAGTCAAAGAAGGGAATCAAGAACTACAAATGTGATGTATGACATACCTGATCCTACAGTCGCTCTAAAAAGGCAAAGAATTTCAAAAAACGTCCTGTAAATCTCAGAAACATGGGCAGAGGTGGACAGGAGAAGAGCTGATCCGAGTGGGAATGGTTCATCAGTGGAGTATGACTGCCCATGATCGCTCTAGGAACGCAGAGGGCTGTGCAACCAGATCAAAAGACCACCTAGAAAATCATTCTCATCTCCTCTAACTCATTTTCTCTCCCAACAAGGTATCCAGGACAGAGAGTGGCCACATAACCGCAAATCGTGAGCCAGAAAATTATGCGTGAACCACGTGTGGCCACCCAGTAATTCAAAAAAAGTCAGTTTTTCCAACTCTGAAGAGCTATTGTCTGTCACAGCACAATAGGGAACACAAATTATAGGTCTGCCTATTTATAGAGCAGCTAAATGTACACTAAAGTCTAATTTATTCCTAACTGTAAAAATGCAATTATTTATTTAGCGCATGCAACAGTACGACAGAGAATTAATATTTACATCACATATTCAGAGAGACGAATTTTAAAGTGGCAAAATACATTTATTATTACAAAAATGAGTAACTGGATGGAAAAGAAAACTTTCAGGTCACCGGTCCAAACCCGAGCGAAAACAACCGGCAGTCAGAAGTTCATCTCCCATTTCAAAAACCTTACTAGGAGAGTTCTCAACCCAGTTCCCACCGAGGAGGATTGAGGATCCCAGGTCAGCCGAGCGAATGAGCCACGGATGACTTCTTTGGCTGCCGCTCACGACACTAAAAAGCATCAGTCAGACCGTCAAGAAGCAACTCTGATTTCGTTCCAAGTGCCGGCGCGGCTTGGAAAGAGAGCAACGGGGCGGCAGCGGCGCCAAGCCCGGAATGCGCATCCTGGGGGAAGACGGCGAAAAGAAGCACGGGGACAAAGAAAGGGAAAGCAGGAAGCTCCCTTTTTCATATCGCCCACAACGGCCGGGTTCTTCCCGCCATGTAAAAAACGCAAAAAGATGATGGAATAATAGGAGAGGAAGCAGATCTTCCTGCTTTTCTGCAGCATTCAAAAAGAGGAGAAAGAAAACAGCTCCAAAGGACAACGCGCAGCCAGAGACCGGCTGAGAAGATGCAGCTTAGGCAAGGCCTAGACTCCGGGCAAAGCTGATCCTAAGCCCGCAGTCCTACCTCACCCCTCAGAATTTGGGCCACTCTGGCTCTCCACCTCCCAGTGCTGTCCACACCCAAAACATCTATTTTTACATGTATTAGCTGCATCGTGCTACCACTAGGCTCCAATAAAAGCGTGCAGTGCTTAAGAACCCCTTAATTCCAGGAAAAAACATCCAACGGGGTGTTAGAAAGCTAAGAATATATTCTCTATGCAATATTTTCCTGGCCCACACAGCGCACGGACGAGGCCTATAGAAACACTTCCTACACTGAGGCACGTTAAGGAGAGATATTAAGGGAAGAGGGACATGTCATTTCCCAGTGCCATCAACTGGACACGCTGGCCCCCTCCCTGCCACCTCATCCTTCCAGCACTGGATTTTTTCTAATAATTACAAGGCTGAATTCAACTCATCTATTCACACAATAACCCCTGCCCCGTGTGGCAACAAACTGCTCGATGGAATGAAGGGGTTTTTTTTACAAGCCAAGTTTCAGCCACACCTATAATTTAAAATACACGAAAACGACGGCAACTCCAAAAACGCTCCCGCATTTCACTTGGCTTCGGCCACAAGAACAAGCGGAATTGGAAGAGCTGCCTAAGAAAACTCCGATAGCAAAGTTAAACCTTCCACGTGGAAACCCCGACCAAGTGAAAGCAGAAGACAGGAGCGTTCCCGCGGACGCCAGCGCTCCCTGGCTTTCCCCACCCTGTCTCCCCCTCGGCCGGTGGGGCAGAGGGAGGATGCTGCTCCACTCACTGCTCCTTTTCATCTTCCCTGACCAAACTCCTGCCCCACCTCATTAACCACACTCAGCCAAATCCCACTCTGAATAGGAATTTGCATATATACAAGCCTTTTGCAGCTCATTAATGTCATTTGAATGACTCTCACATGTTCATGAATTTATATTCTGCCTGTCCCTTTTTACATACATACATAAAAAAAAAATATTTTTTAGGATCTCAAGACCAAATGATGCATTTTCTGGCTTTCAGTCCCCCATTTTAGTAAGAAGTGTCTTTACCCTTTTGCTACACTCAGTAGATAACACAAAGCTTCGAATTCCAGGTAAGGATGCTGTAAACACCACACTACTTCACAACCTGGCTCAGCCTTGATGTCAAAAGCAAATGACAGGCCAGTGCCGGAGAAGAAATAAAAACAGCGGCATCAAGACATCAGTCACACGCAGGCCCAGGGAACGAAGGAGTCAATGAAGTTAATCAACTACTATTTAGCCCGAGCCCTTTCCTAAGCCGTGTGAATGTGCTCGGAAACACAAAGGCGCATTTAAAAAAAAAAAAAAAACAAACAAACAACAACAACAAAAAAAACAAAACCAAAAAAAACCACCACCCACACAACTTTTCTAGTTAACTGAACATAGGAAACAAGTTTCAACACATCCCTGCTGCCCCTTAAAAAGAGCCTGGCACCACCTCAGACTTCTACATGGGTTTAAAAACAACAGGATTGTCCAGGTCAAAGGAAGCGACGGAAAGCCAGGCTGCACACACCAGCTGGGTATTCTTACAGCATTAATAATATTTAAATAAAAATAAATAAATAAATAAATACAAGCAGGCTATAGATCCTTAGCTCGCTATTCAAATTTCTCCTGTTACCAACGCGTCCGAGTTGTTCCAAGCCCAAACAATAGAGGAAGGTCATGCGTGGAGTTCTGCAAGAGCCAGCGCTGGCACCCGCGGCTTAACCGCCTCGTTAATCCCCCAGAAACCGAAGCGCTCGGTGCTGCCTTTGAAGGAGGAAGGTAAACTGAAGAATCACTGAAAAGACCTCGGTGACAGAGCAATTCAAAGGCTGCCGACGGGCAAAAGCAGCCCAGCCAGAGCTCCCTTTCCATCTAAAGTGATGGGCTCTGGGATGACCTTTACCACACTGGAGCGAGCTCCTGGGCCCAAGATAAACAGAGGGAGGGAAACGGCAGCTCGGTAGCAGTCAAACACACAAATCATTGGGAGAAATCATTAGAAAGGGAACAGGGAGCACATAAGAAGCCATTATCCACTATACAAATCCCCCGGTTCATTCGGATCTCAAAGTGCGGGTGGGTTTTGGTGGTCTCATTTAAAAAAAAAAAAATAATAATTAAAAATAAGATATATTAAAAGTGGAAATGTTCACAGAAGGATGACAGAAGTCCAGCGTGACTTCCCTAATTAAGAAACAGCAAAACCCAAGGCTTTTCAACCTGAAAAAAAATTTGAGAATGTGAGGGCAGATAGGATGGCAATCTAGAAAACCCCAAACGGCACAAGGAGAGTGGACAGGGAGCAGCTCTTCAAGCTCTTTCACAACACAATATAGCGACCAGTGGATGAAGCTGGTGGGAACTAGGCTGAAAACAAAACGAGAAGGGTCCTCAGGCAGCAAGAAATCCCTGCCAAAACCCTGCTAACTGATGCAGTTCATAGAGGTTCAAAAGGAACCTGGACAGGCACTTGGAAAATCGATTTATTACAGCTTGTCCGGCTAGTGGCCACCTTCAGGTTCAGAGGATTGAGTTGAAAATAGCTGGAGACCAGGAGAATACTGCAGGGAGGTGACAGGTATTCCTTGTACTTTGGTCTGTTCTTGCTTTTCCCTACGTGTTCCCTTCTGGAAGCTGCAGGAGATAATGCTGGGCCAGCTGGACCCCTGGTCTGACCCAGGACAGCTACATTTACATTCTTCAGATTCAGTTTATACCGCATGTTTATTTTCAGTCATTTCCTCCAAAACTCAAGCGGCATTGTCAAGAGCCTCTAATAAAAATGTGACTTCTCAACCCACAGTCAAATTTTAACACCGAAGAGGGGAAAGTGGAAACGAACTGAATGAAAGACCTGGGTGCGCACCCTCTAGAAAAATGGTATCTAAAATACTTGTAATTCAAACCGACAACAGTTCTGATACTCGATTCAAAAAAATTTGAAGCCCTGCCATCAAGTGGCCTCAGCAGATTCACTGATGAGATCCTGCTAAACAAAAAAGAGCAGCTTTGTTTCTGCACCACTGCTGGAGCTTCGACGTTTTTTAATTTTAGTTTTTAACTTTGGGGCAACACAATCATAGGTGCACTCCCAGCTGCCGAGCCAGCCTGAGCAGAGCTGGCTCTAACAGATTTTTCACTAGGCTGAAAATCCACACAAATACTTGGACCGTTTCTAAGGTTCTTATTTTGCACCGGGGAAACAAGATACAACATCTGCACAAAAGTGAGATCATTTTGTCAAGGGAGTCTCCAGAAACAAAATGAGGAATGAATGTATCAGAAAACATTCTCATCCGCACAACTTTTTACGACACGCTCCTGCGGCTCAGATTACTGATTTCACCTGACCCAAACACATTATCCTTATGGTATTGGGCCTCTGCTTTTTTTTTTTTTTTTTTTTTAAATAAATAAGTGAGCTGCACCTCTGCTAAACTGCCAAGCAAAATTATGTTGCCTGCTATTTTCATCCCCTATTCTATTTTGCACGCAGACTCATCACGTTTTTGCTCGAAAAGCAGCTTTGCTAAGTCCAGAGCCTGCTCTGCGAGGAGGGCGGGGGGAACACCTTGCAGAAGGGCATAAATGACGGTAGGCAACAGGTTTCAGCTCTGAGTGATTCTCAACCGCCCGTCTCCTGCTTTAAGGGACAATAAACTTCTTCTCAGGTGGCTGCAGAGCAAAAGGCAGCTCTCTGCTTCCCCAGGGAACAAGCTGAGATGCTCTTCTTAAGAAGGAAGCAGCACTTTCGGAGGAGGAAGCTCTGGCACCGTCAGATGCAAAGCCAAGCTGGAGGAACCTCACGCAGACCCCACACCAAACAGACCACAAACCTGCAGAAGGACCAAGGTTAGTCTAGGCCAAAGAAGCGACTCTCGGGATTACCAGCCGTTCTGCAGAGATCCACCGAGCCAATGTTAATCCCAGAAGCAACCGGGGACGGATTATTTTCCTAAACTCTGCCTTTTGGCTCAGCTGCCAACCCGCTCCCCGCTGGGAGCCTCAGGAACAGAGGAGCAGCATCAAGCAAGGACACGGTCAAGAGGTTGAAATGCGATAGATCTAAGGCACCTTACTGCAAACCACACCCTGTGAAACTGCAGCAGAGGATGGATCCTCTAGCTACTCAGTAATGTGCGCTATGGAAAGGGCCACAGCTGTGCACGATGGAATGGAAAAGGCACAGTCCTGGCTGGCAGCTTGAGGATGTGCCCAGCGGAAGAACCACTGAACGCAAACCCCGACAGCTTCTACAAAAAATTCCAGCGTGCCTAAAGGGCTCTGTAGTTTTATACGTTGTCACCTCTTTGGAAAAAAAATTGTTTTTTTCCTAGTCTAAACTTAGCTGAAAAAACCCATGCCTCTAAGAGGAGTTCTGCCCCAAGATGATGACTTAACTCCTGCTCAACACAGATTTCTGAGAACGTTTATCATGTATTTTTGTGCACTGTCATAAAAGATGCAACTTCGGCCGAGCAGCAAGGAGACTGAGCTCAGTTTTCCATCAGCTTTCTACCCATGTACTTAATGGGAGGGAAGGAAAGAGTGTATTCATTTTCAAAATGGACAGGAATCCTATGGAGGCTCCTGGCGAAGAGATGCCCACCTCCCTCCAGCCATCTTCTCTTCTCAGAAGCCTCACCACTTCTGAAGTCTAATTTCCCGAAGCAACCTCCACCTTTTCCAGTGATACCAGTTATCAGGAACTACTTCTGCACATTTCTGAGGATGTTAAGGATTTTGTAACACATCTCCACTAACAGAAATCCACAGGAGTAAAAAATCCTCCAGAACTACATCTGTGGCACGGAATCGTCTGCCCAAATCCCATCCTCAGACAAGTTGCTGGTATCTTACTGTCCAAGAGGTGAGGTACAGCGCCATGGCCTGGCAAGAGGCTGGGGGAGCGGAGCTCATTAAGCCTGGTGAAGAGGAAGCTTTGGCAACCTTCCACCGTGGAAAGGAGGTCATCATCAAGAAAACAGAGCCATGATCTTCAGAGGTACACAGCAGAAGGATGTGAGACAACAGACACAGGGTGAAATAAGCTTTTCAGGCTGGATATAAAAAAAACCAACCAAACAAAAAAATACATCAAAAAAACCAACCACCACCCCACACAAGCTCGTTTTCACAATGAGAACAGTTAAGCAATGGAAGAGGTTGCCCACAGAGGTTGCACAGTGTCCATCCACAAAGGTTGTAAAGACCAGCCTGGATAAAGTCCTGGGCAATCTGTTGCGACCTCACAGCTGATCCCGCTTCCAGCAGGCAGGTGGACTTGAGATTTCCCCAGGTCCTTTCCAAATTTCCCAAATAATTTACAGTCATGATTAAGGGAGCAACCAGGTGTCAAACCGAAAATAGCACCAAGAAAAGCCAACAGGAGAGTTCTACTGAACTCTCGAAGGATTTAGCACAATCGATCGTATCTGAGCTGGAGCCTGGGCGGGGAAAGCCCTCGCAGGGTACACTATAAATGCCGGGCAAAGGGAAGAAAACATCTGCAGAGCCAAAAGGGTGCTCCACAGCTCGCTGTTCTGGAAAAGCTCTTGGCTGGGCACCAGCCCCAAAGCAGGGTAGAGATTGAAAGTCTCCCTTTCTTACTGTCTCCTGCTGTTAGATGTACTTCTAGGATGGAAACTGGCAACTGAAGCATTACCTCCAGCCCATGCAGTCCTGGCAGGAGCAGCGAGGAGGCACAACTCATACATGTTTATTAGCACGTATCCAGAAAGCTCATTACCATTTCCTAAACAAAACAAGGGAAGTTCACTACAGAGCAATCTTCAGCCATGCACATCAAGTGACTAACACTTATCTTTCTGGCCTCCGCGCTAAATAAACTTTCGCATACCCACTGAGGCTCTCCTGCAGAGCTGAAGGCTCCATCCTTACCAAGCAACGGCTTTAAAAGGCTCCTTCTCCTTTTCCATTAATTATCGTGCCACTTCCTATATAAATCTCTTGTATATCATCGCCTATAGACAGAAAGGTCAAGCCTAGGTTGACCTTTGCTCTAATTCTGTACCAGCTTTTCATCTCTTTGTTTCCCATATTCTAGCCAAGTCCCATAAAACCCACCTTCTGCCCCTTCCTGCTCTCCCCAAGTCTTGGAATACAACAGAGAGCACTCCGCTATCCCCTCGGTAGATGTGAAGGGACAGAGTCTACCACTGGGGACAGAGCACTACATCCATGGCCATCCCTAATCCCAACAGGAGAAAAAAAGATGAAGCAAACTGCTGACCAACTCCTGGATCGATACAGGTGCCACAGACACGGGAGTCTCAGCGAAACAGAGAAGAAATGACACCAGAAAGGTCTGTCCCACAACTTGCAGAGAACAATCGCGTAACGTTACCTGGCTTCATTTCAGCCAGGCTGCCGCTGAAAATTTGGAAGATCAGAACAAGGAGAGAGAAGCTCACACATCCCATCCCCAACTCCCTATATTCTCATTTTCAAAGGTTTAACATCACCTGCTTTTTGTTGTAGCCCCAAAGCTTCTAATTCGCTTTGAAACAGCCACAATTTAGGGCAGCGACTCGTTGTTCAAAATGACTTTGATAGCACTGAGTAAAATCACAGAAATGAGTAACCTCTGGTAAGCTACTGGAGCTCCTTTCTTCACCTCAGCCCCTCTAACTAGCAAAAAGAATCTACTTTTAAGAAAGGCATTTATTTTCACAAACAGGCTACCGTTGAAGGTACTACATGTAATGTTTCCCCATAAAATCCAATCATCTTCACTTTAAAAAGTGCAAACCAACGCTCCTGGCGTTTATTGGAGCTGAAATAGTGACAGAGCAATGAGAGAATCAACACTTGAGCTTCATCGGGAGGATTCTGAAACTCAGCTGCCCAAACATGTGTCTCAGCAGTCACCCAAACGAGGTATTTCCCCTTTAGAACAGGACAAACATCTCTAATTCTTCAGGCACACTGGTGTGCTAACCAGAGGTGAAGCTCCTGCTCCCAGAGGACTGCACGAGTTGGGGCAGCTGGATTGCAAAAGATGCAGAAGGCGTAGAGCGACGAGTTTTTAATGTAAAACCCATGTTTGCATCCTACAAAGAAACTGTGGCTTTCAGGAGGCTTTTACTGCTTTTCAAGGGGGGTGATGAAGTAGAGTCTTCCACTAGAAGGGCACCTGTAAGATCTTTCATGGAAGTAAAAGTCCCTGCAGTAGAAACACAGCAGCCAAAGAGATTTCTGAGATGGCTTAAGGTTTGTAGGTAGAATTCGTTCCTTGTGGAGCCAAACATCTCCACCTAAGAGCAAGCTGCAAGTGATCCAATCCACTCCCCCCACAAATCCTCCGTGATGCTGGCTGATCCCAAAGCCCCACCAGGTAACTCTGAAAACGTTGACTGGCAGTAAGAAAAGGTACAATTACTTCAAATCCCCCGGTTTCAGAGGTGACCAACGAACCCCAGGCTGACAGAGTCCACCAGCTGACCAACCTTGGGTTGAGCTCCAAACTCACACAGTGGCATCGCCACAATCAACAAGGACAAGAGACACTTCAGCGGAGCGCTCGGGACCGGAGAGGGCCGAGGGTACCTCCGAACAATGCCAGAGAGCACTCCAGTCTCAAGTGTTGGGAAGTTCTCTCTTGTTTTTCGCTATAATGGCACTAGAGAGACAAATGATCAGATGTTGACTTCGAGGAGAACGGAGATTCCGGGAACTAAAATCTGCCGGGCCAAACACATTAGCGACAAGTCTGCACTTAGCTTTGCGCTCTAGATGAATGCAGGTCAGACTAGAAACCATCCCCATCAGCGACAGCCGTAGGAAGAACTCCAGGATCTGAAGGTACCTGAACTGCCTACACTCTGCATGGGATGCTGTTCAATATTTGTCTGATCCATAAACATTCTTATCCACGGTCCTTCCTTACCCCAGGGTAACACTTTTCTCTTATTCTCATGAAAAAAAAGCAAAATAAGATACATTTTTTACTCATTTCTTAGCTTCTAAGCCTTTTCACTACAATTTCTACGTATTTTTATAACCAAAAGAGAAGTGAACTGTAAATTCCTTAAAAAATAACTACTCTGAACTGCTGCTTCTTAGACCTTCCTTCTCCTAAACGTCAAGGAGCAAGAATTCCACCGGCAAAGGTCTACAAACGCTTCCAGGATGGCCCTGGACATTCCTGAGGGGTTTACACCAGACGTGCGCTGACACTACACATACACGTACACGAGCTGCTACCAGCGGCAATAAAGTGTTACAGGCTGGAGGACCAGGGCTGGGACAGCTAAGCAGTGAAGTACAGCTGCCAATTTTATTCATCTGACACCTGCCATTCCAGTGTTGAAGGACCAAAAGCTCGGGGAAAAAAAAAAAAGGTACGTAGACCAGTTAACAATATAATTATGCTGACGTACACCAAATTACAGACATGAAAATAACGCAATCCACCGACCCAGATAACAATGAAGAGTGGATTATATTTAATTTAATGGCAGAAACGGGCAAAGCCAGCAACTTATAAAAGGATTAAGCAAAAACAGCTGATAATACAGAAGAGTAAAACTCTAATTGAACATCGAAATAGGTAACTTCCCTTTATTAGCATTGGTGATGCAATTTAACAGAACCAGAGTCGTCACCATCACCTGAAAGCCACGCTACTGGCCTCCCCCCACCTTTAAAAAAAACTGCTTCCCTTTATTCAGGGGAGGGATCTTTCCCAACTGAATATTTTTAAATGGTTTGTTTTCATCACCATTGTGTGGAAACACTATTATGAATTTTCATTCAAACTCTCGGCTCACTTTTTTTTTTTTTTTTTTTAAAGTATAAATTGTGTCTAACAAGAAACACACCAGGGATCTCTTCAATCCCCAAAGGCACTTTCTTAAAAGGAGAGAGAACAAAGGAGAAAACCTCCCAGCATGTGCTTTCCAAACCAGCTTCTTAGGACAGTATCAAGAATGACAATACTAGAACATAAGCTTTTCTTTTTCATTCTTTGATCCATGTATAATTGAATTGATTATTGCAAACTGTGTAATGATTTCCAAAAGACTCGAGGAGAAGGCAAAGAGCACAACAAGCTAATAACCAATTTAAAGAGATGTAAGAAATATTGAAGGAAAGATTTAATCACTCAAGTAGACTCCTTCCAATTAGAAAGAGCTTTAAATAGCTTACCTTGAGATAATTTAGAGCCCGTATGCAATTATACAGGAATAGTAATTAAGAGGAGGAAAATTCACATATGCCTCAGCCTCTACAGTTTGGGAGGTAATCCACAGAAGAAGAGACTTTTCAGTTACCTCGTTTCGTCGACAGAAATGAAAACGCAGGGGTTCAATTCATCGAAATCTTCCGGAGTACCAAAGAATTCAGTACCCTTACTAGTCCGGGATCTGCAAAGGATCTTGGATCTTAGCTGATTATTTTTTCCAAATATTCTCAACCGGGGCGAGAGGCTGAAATAGTCTCGATCGTGGTAAGAAAAGAGATGACAGGAAATGTTATTTCATGATTTAGAAGGCTGCGAAAAACGACGGCAAGTAAGAGCGAGCACCGATTTGCTGAGCTTTAGTTTTCCTTTGTGCGTTTGGCGACAGCACCCGTCGTATCGGGCTCCCCGATTTCCACGTGGGTACATCACCCCACACGGAACAACACGGTTCTTTACACAGCAAGGCAAGAAAGTTTCAGCAACTTGACAGAGTTTCTCTGATAAACTTTCCCAGGCAAGGCAGGCGAGTAACCGCACAGCTATTACATCTGATTTTAGTTTCTAAAGGTCATTAAATCCGCAACTGACGCCGTTTGCTAATTAATCAGAGGAGAAACGTGAAAAGATTCTACCTAAGAAAATTAAAATTACGGAAGAAATTCACTGCTCAGTCTCTAAATAGCAGGGTCTTCATCACAAACCCTCCCTTAGTTTCCTTTCAACTTTCTAAAGGAGGAAGAATTTAAAAGCATGTTTTCTGGGGATGTATCCTACTTGCAAATACCCACTGCACCCAATCGCGACAGAACAGCTTTCCATGAGCCACGTTTTTCCAAGGAGCACTTGCCTCATCCAGCACCTAATAAGCAAGCTGAACTACTTCTGGAAATGAAGTGACAGCTACAACTCAAAGGAGAACTTTCATGCCCCCTTGTCTTTCCCTCTCCTTCCTGACAGAGAAAGACACACCCACACTCCTCTTTTCTCTCTGTACAGGCTAGAGGAAAAAATAAAGTATTAAAGTCTTCAAAGCATGAATTTCTGAAGTAACTGATTTTTTTTATGTAAACTGCCAAGTCTCCATAGCTAAAAAAAAAAAAAAAAGATAAAAACTTTTCACAGAACACAGCTCTACCATCCTACAGTCCCAGCTTGCAAGTGCCACTGAACATTCTGAGCAGCAAAGCGACACTGAAAATAATCAAATCACTTTTACATTTCTTTTCAGATCCCTGAGGTGGCAATAGTACTTTAAAAAATTTAAAAAAAAAAAAATAAAAAAAAAAATCACAGTTTCTCGCTAGCATTTCCCAAGAAGCAGATTTCAGAAAGGGTCAATAAAGATGTGCAGGGTGACAAGCAGACACAAAAACACTTCTACAAAAGCTGCACCTGTAAAGCTGCCGAGAAAGAGAAGAGCAAGAGGCCTCCACGCTACAACCGCAGACCAACACGTGTGTCCGAACCCACAGCCCGGGGGCTCTGCAACGGACAGAAGGAGAAGCTTCAGCTTTCAAAGCTCCTACAATCAATAAATTGTCCATTTTCATAGGAGAACCGTGCCTTGCAGCACTGTCCCTTAACCACCACCACCCTGCCATCTCAACCCACATCAAAAAAAAAAAACAACCAAAACCCAAACATTTTTCTTCCCTAGCTCTCGTTTCTTTTAACTGCGTTTGAGTCAGTCTTGCTTATAAAGCCATCACATAAACCCAAGCCACTACCAAAAACTCTTTGAGTCAATCGCTTCTCTATCTGCCACGCTAAGATTAACCGAAGTTTAACACCAGAATCACATCTCAACTCTCTCTCATTATGTGGGAAACACAGTTTGAAATAAATAAATAAAGATAGATAGATAGATAGATTCAGGGACAAGACACCACAAGAAACATGCTCTGTGAGACACCCAGAAAAAACGTCCAGGACAGAGGAGGATTTAAAGGAGGCTGTATTTGTCCTGACCTGGCAGATGCGGACCTCAGAAAGTTGGAACAAGCACAAGATTTTATACTTTACATCCTGACAGCTCTTTAAGCACCTAAAAATGAAAGTGCAAGAAATCTACGACACACAGAAAACGGAGACCTCCTGAAACTTTAGGGGAAAACAAAACATTTCCCTCCTTATACTCCAGGGTGCATGTTCCATACACTTCTGATTTGCACCTTTCGCTGCATCAACTGCAAAGCAGGAAAGAGAAGCCCTCCTGATGAATAACGACCCTCTGACAACCGCAATAAAATACTCGAACTTTTCAATGCGCTGCCGGGTGCAGAAGGCTGAGCTCGCACCCCCACACACCTCGACGGAGCGACTGGAAAGTTTTGGGGCACATTTTTTTGTTGGATTTACTCTTTCGGGAGGGGAGCGCACAACGCGGATACCCCACCACCCACTATCCCACGACGACTAGTCTCCAAAATACTTGACGGGACACAGAGCTGCTCCCTTCTCCTCCACCCCGGGCGGAGTCCCAACTAAACCCCCTCGCAAAACATCCAGACCCCCCCTCGCCCAGCTTCACCCCCTCGGGGAGCTGTAACTTCGCCCGAAGGGGCTTCAGAGCACCAGGTTTCGATGCGTTTCGCAGGGTGACAGGGAAAACCGCAAGCTTAACACCTTGAAACTCCTCAACATCTGCTTCTGACGTCTTTTATTTACACGGCTGGGAGCGGCCAGCGGGGCTCCCCCGCTGGTGTCCCCCCCACCTCCCCGAACCGGGCGGCGAGGGCGCTCGTTAGGAGCCGGCCGCCTGTCAACGGCGGGCAGAGCCCGTTCCTCACGCTCCCTCCCCTCCCGGAGCCGCCGGAGGAGTCCTCTGGAAACTTTGCGGGGAGCCCAAGGAATCGTCCCCCCCGACTCGGGGCGGGGGCTGAGCCACGCTGCCCAGCGCCGGCAACTCCCGGGGGCTCCCCCCTCGGTCGCCGCCGCCCTCACCCCTGC